>JBBGBA010000227.1:27500-169317 GCA_038088335.1 Mesorhabditis sp. LJ9110 | reverse complement strand
ATGTTTAGTTTGGGAAAGGGCAAAACAGCCGAATCAGCATACGGTACCCAGCATACGAGTTCCGTTCTAAAACATTTAAGCGTATCTGGGCTATGTTATGTAGCAATCGTATTCTCCATCCAAAATACATCGAAAAACGTTTCTAGATCGACGCTATATGCCTTGAATGTTTTAGATTGGAAAGTGCAATAACAGCCGAATCAGCATACGGTAGCCAGCATACGAGTTCCGTTCTAAAACATTTAAGCGTATCTCGGCTATGTTATGTAGCACATCGTATTCTCCATCCAAAATTACATCGAAAAACGTTTCTAGATCGCCTCTAGACCCCTTGAATGTTTTAGATTGGAAAGTGCAATCGCAGCCGAATCAGCATACGGTAGCCAGCATACGAGTTCCGTTCTAAAACATTTAAGCGTATCTGGGCTATGTTATGTAGCACATCGTATTCTCCATCCAAAATTACATCGAAGGGGTGCATTTTGTGATCTGTGGTACCATCGATGCCCCGGATTTTCGTTTATTAACAGGATAAGCCGAGTAGATCAAGGAAAGCGTGAGGGCAAGAGAGTGATTAGATGGACAGGGAGCCGGTATTAACGAGCGGCAGGCAAGGAAGTAGAGTTTGTATAAGAGGAGCTCAACAGGTAATTAACGTAGTGGGGGTTTTGGTGGGTGATACAGTACGCACGCAGGTCTGGGAGGGGGCGCCGAGGGAATGATAAGGCTAGTGCGGGAAACGTGCTTGGTAAAGTTTTCCGCGTAGCAGGGATGGAGCACAAAAAGATCGTGGTAGCCAAATATTAAGGGGTCAAACAGATCAAAGAACCGGGCGGAGCCAAAAGCTAGTACAATCACACCGATATGAAAAAGTTAAGAGGAGTCCGAGGGGGTAGTGACTTGATTAAACGAAGGCGATGGTCGAGCAGGAGAACACGGGGATGAGGGCTCGACTCGGTGCGGTGCGGCAGCTCACTCGCCATCCGGTGGAGGGCGTACGCCGCGCTGCACCCACTGCTCGTACACACAAACGTCGCAGGGCCCTGGAAAGGCGTTTTTTTTTCTTTTCTCGTCTTTTTCCGGACCAAGGTTCAGTTTTTCTGCCATTTTCCGGCAAAAATTCGGTACTGTTTTATTTGGGCGGGGGCAAAACCGCAGCGGGCGTTTTCGATGTTTTCCCTAGTTTTTCGTGGATTTTCGTGATACCATCGCATCCAAAAAACCACTAAGAGTTGATTTATATAATGTAATATAAAAAATAATCTAATTGTAATATCAATCTATGGTAATTTAGTACAAAAAAAGGAATGACAAAACAAACGACACCTATGAAAATCGGTTTAAAACTATGGTTTTCGATATTCTCGCTCTTTTTGATGTTTTGAAGACGCCACTCGATAGAGCGTCAAAAAGTATACTAAGCGTTTTAATTTCTTTATGCCAAAAATTGCAAAACTGCCCCCGGCGAAATAGAACCGCACCTAAAAAGTCGAAATTGTTGAAAATGGTTAAAATTTTTGTGGAGCATTTTATATCTGTATCTTATATTTTATATTTATATTTATATCTATAAAAACAATAAAAATTTTCAAAAATTTTTGGGCGTTTTGTTCAAAAATGTACGAAAAATTACCAAAAAAGGCCAAAATTTACGAAATTTCAAAATACTTTTAAATAATTTTGAAAGTTTCTAGGACTGCTAACTGCTTCTAGCTGCTAAAAACGCAAAAAATACGTAATTTTATCATCAACAGGTGGGAAAACAAAAGGTGGTTTTGGCAGTCCCCCCTGCTAATAGTTCAGAACCAGAAATTTGCGTGATGTGATTAGGAGACCGGCTCGGAAATCGCAACCGACCATCGTCGCTACAATCTTCATCGCAGTCTGGCTCGGCCCGGACCGATTCCAAAAGTACCCTGAAAGAAAATCGGTTTTGTTGGTCTTTGCGAAGGCTTACGTGAACTTCCGGATATGCCGCTTGCACAGCTGAGCTTGGAACTTGGTTGAAACGGGCTGCTTTGCGGTCTCCGGCGGACAAATAAGACAATAGCCCGGGTTATACTGCCGGGGACGCCCCTGGCGACGCGGCGGCTCGTCCTGAATGGTTTTGTTTTTCGTCGGCGTATTCTTTTTCCTGGCGACCGCGGTTGGTCTAGTAATCAAATATAATGTGTATTTCTATGTTTTTAGTAAATTTTAATTGTATTAAAAATAAAAAATTAAAATTGGGTCATTTTGGGCTGAAAAGAATCAATTTTTCTACCTAGAATTAATAATACTTGATTAAAAAAAACAGACAGAAACTTGTAAAGTTTTTATGCTTATGAATAGCTAAAGACAATGTCAAAACGCGTCAGCCTTTTAGAAAAAATTTAGGTTTTGTACGGAAAAATTTTGAAATTGAAATTTCAATGTTTGAAATGAAATGCTTCTTGGGCCGTCTACCTGCGTGGTGTTGTCGGTGGTGGTGTCAGCGTCGGTCGTAACATGGCCGTCTTGCCCTCCGGGGCCCTCATCTACGAGCAGCTCGCGATCGGCACCATCCTGCTCCACCTGCTATAAAAGGGCGAAAACTTTTTGGTAAAATCTAAATAGATTCCATAAGGAAAAAGTATTTAGAAACCACTAAAAGGAGTTTCAGGTTTTTGAAAGCTTGTTCTAAAATTCCAACACCTTTGTCCGAAAAAGTATAGGTATAAGAAAAAGTATATTTTTTGGCAATATTTAATGAAATTGGAACCGTTTTTATGCTTAGGCATTGTAAAAAAAGTCTGGAGTACCGGTGTTGGCGGAGTGACCCCCGCATTCAGCGTCATCTCATTGCCGGGTGGTGATCGGGCAGCATCAGTGTTCACGCGCTCCTTCTCGTCGGATTGCTCGTATCGGCTGCGCAGCTCCTTGATGTCGCCCTGGTGAGCCTACAAAAAGACAGTTTAAACTTGTTATAAATATCACGTGAGGTGCGAGCGAGAAAAATAAAAGTGGCAGTGGGAGCAAAAACAAAAGAGAAATTGTACTCAAATTCCAGCACTTTCGGCCGAAAAGGTATATTTTTCGGTAATTTTTAATGAAATTCGAACAGTTTTTATGTTTAGGCATAGTAAACAAAAGTCTGGCGTACCGGTGACGGCGGAGTGGATCCCGCATTATGGGCCATGTTGTCGCCGGGCGGCGATCGAGCAGCCACCTTCGTCTCGCGCTCCTTCTCGTCGGATCCCTGGTGGACGACACCCTTGTGAGCCTGCAAAAAGAAGGGTCAAACCTGTTACAAATATCACCGGAGGTGCGAGCCAGAAAAGTAAAAGTGGTAGTGGGACCAAAATCTAAGCCGAATGCAAAAAAAAAACAGAAATTTTACTCCAATTCCATCACTTTCGGCCGAAAAAGTGTATTTTTCGTTAATTTTTAATGAAATTCGAACAGTTTTTATGCCTAGGCATAGTTGAAAAAGTCTGGCGTACCGGTGACGGCGGAGTGGATCCCGCTTTCTGGGCCATGTTGTCGCCGGGTGGCGATCGAGCAGCCTCCTTGGTCTCGCGCTCCTTCTCGTCGGATCCGTCGTCGACGACACCCTCGCGAGCCTTCAAAAAGAAAGGTCAAACCTGTTACAAATCTCACCGGAGGTACGAGCCAGAAAAGTAAAAGTGGTAGTGGGACCAAAATCTAAGCCGAATGCAAAAAAAACCTAGAAATTTTACTCCAATTCCAGCACTTTCGGCCGAAAAAGTGTATTTTTCGTTAATTTTTAATGAAATTCGAACAGTTTTTATGTTTGGGCATGGTAAACAAAAGTTTGGCGTACCGGCGTTGGCGGAGTGGCCGCCGCATCCTGGGTGATGTTGTCGCCGGGGGGCGAACGAGCAGCATTAGTCCCTTCTTCGGATCCCTCGTAACCGTTATTCTTCTCGTCTTCAGAATCTCCACTATACTGCACCTCCTCCTCTTGCATGTTGAAAACCTGTAAAATTGAGTTCAGCGTTTCCGAAAACAGAAAGGCACAAGTTGCGCAAAGGGGAACGACGTAACGGGGCTTTGAAGGAGCCTACCGGCTGCGTAGGCGGTGCACGGCCTCCAGAGGCCGCAGTGTCCTTGTGGGATTGCGTAGATGAGTCGTCAGCGTCACTCGCGTCTATCCAGCTGTCGAGCCATCCGTCGGCTTGTTGCACCTGTAGAAACAAGGTTAAAATTGTAGAAACCGCATTGACAGCCTCGTTGAAAGCTATTAAATGGCGTTTTCCCGCAAGGTTGCAGGTGGCACCGAAGTGTTAATACCGGTTGCGTAGCGTCCATCGTGGTGTCGACTTCCAGGTCAGCCGACTTCCTTGGCCCGCGAATACGTTCCTGTAAGGGCGCGCTCATATTCACCCTAACCACGGCCAAAAAGCGTCCGCCGGCCCACCCCTTCTCATACCTCGTGCACAGCTTCCGGGACGACGGCGGGCGGCGCTGGCACGAAGCCGCCAAAGGGGAGCGGCATCTGAATTATTTTGTACATTGATGGAAGGAGCTGTCAGACCGGCTTCGTGATAGTGATGACCATCATGGGGGCCCCTTTGGGGATCTCAGCGGCGTTTCTGTAGAGCGTCTCTGCGGAAAGCCCCGCCCCGAGCTCGGTGGCAAGCCGCACTTCCCTGGCCTTGTACTGAAATAGGAAGCACTTTTACTGTCCCAACTCATAGAGCCGCGACAAGGCAAAACGTCCCAAAGTACCTTGTCTTTGTAGTTCTGCCAGGCCAGGTCTACGGCCTTTTGAGCGGCTTCAACTTCGCGAAGCCGCCGGGTCCGTTCGGTACGGTAGGGCTTCATCGCCTAGAATCGCGGATAAACGGCACGTTAGATACGTTCACACACACACTAGCTGAACATTTAGTTACAAAATCGTGATTGCGACGTATTTTGAAAGGATTGAATTCCGCGTACATTCTTCAACCCGTCAAGAGACAAAGCTTCAGATGTCGAGGCCAGATGATACGAGTCCTGAATCGCCTTGTGCGATTCGGGCGGTAGCTCCCGCAGGAGATCCGGAAACGCGGCAAGGTTCAAAGTCTAAAAAATTCATAAACGGCTGAAGAGAGCTGTCAATATTGTTCGAAGTCGAACCTACCTCGGTCTTCTTCGCCCGTGCCTCAGGGACCCACTCGTCGTTGTGCAAGTTTTGAAAGTCCAGCATGTCCCAGGCAGTATGCACCAACTCCTCCCGCATGTGCGCACCATCAGCTAGTCGTTTGGAGAAAATGCGCATCAGGACATCCTAAAGGGAAACACGTCTAAGCTATACAACGTAGACATTTTATGGCCGAAAAAAGGAAAAAAATCGAAATCAAGGGCAACAGCGCTTACCGCCTCACTGAACTTGTTCACGGCTGCGGCGTGGCGCTTCACCGCGAGAAGGTACTGGAGCAACGCCTCGTCGTCCGCATTGAATGCCTCCGAGAGGGAATGAGCCTGGAACCGAACGTTAAAAGGATCGCCGCTTGATAAGAAGAGTAGCGCCCGCGAGAGGCCGCGTAAGCTCGCGTTGAATTGCGCGTTAATAAAAAATCTAAGAATCGGACGCGCATCACCAAATCACGTATGTGGCCAAGAAAGAGTGGCTTTCTAGGGGAAGTTGCTGCTATCAAAGGTCTGGCCGGTAAATGAACATATGTACCGGCCCTCATCCAACCAAACTCACCATTACCGAAACGGGCGACCACTCGGTCGGTCACTGTTGGATGGATGGAGGGATTACCGACGGTTCCATTCATATCAGCCCAGATGCTAATACGACTGAAACTCAGAATCGCAATCCCTCGTCCGTCTCTATTTCTCTACATACGCTGTGTTGAACACTGTTAACTTTCACATAGCAACTAAACTTTATTTACAACACTGAATCACTAGCGGGAAATTCAGTACAACTCGATCAATCGGGGGCAAATAACATAACGAAAAAGAGGGGCGTGGGGAAAGGAACTCGTAACAATTGAATGAGAGTGGGGGTCTCATAGCCAAAGGTCGTCAGAAACGGGTGAAACTAGTAACATTTGGGAATTCGGTGTACATTCGGGAATTAATTGTGTTGTATTTGGCATCGGCGGCGCACGTCTACTTCCTGCGGTTGCTGCCTCCGCCCGTGATCATCGCCATGCGCATGAAGATGTTGAGAATGTTCATGTAAATGCCGAGCTGGCTGAAAAAAAAGCAAGAAAATCTAGAAATCAAGCCAGAAAACGTACGCATTGATTGGGTCAAACTGGCGGACGCCCTCGTAGTAGCCGGGCTGTGGGTGCATTTCGGCCTGCTTCACCAAACGCTGCGTGTTGTAGAGCAGGAAGGCCGAGAACAAGATCAAGCCGCCGTAGACGACCACCGAGGCCAGGCCTGCGAAAAAAATTTTATTCGCGAATTTGAACCTTACTAGCTCCAAGGGCGCTGTGGGGCGGGAAGAAGAAGCAGCCGATGTTGGCCACGAACACGACGCCCAATCCCATGCCGAGCGGGCCGGCCATCATCAGGAACTTCTCGGACGGGGCGGTGATGGCGGTGGCGGAAAGGCCTAAAAGAAAGGTTTGGCAATGCAAGGGGCGTTACATTAATCAAAGGTTCTTTGGCATTATCGAGGGGGAAAGGATTAGCAACCTTGCAAGTCCAACAAAAAAAAAACTTCGGAAACGTCTTAAGCCAAATTTTTTTCGAAACGCCATTATTTATTTGTATTCTTCTAATAAAAATTGGCAAAATTTCTGGATTAAAATAGCAAAAAAACACTTAGAAACAGTTAGACTATTAAGGTTCCAAAACTTGATTCCCCCACCCCCGATACTGCAAAAGTACCTAATAAAACCATGCGAGGGGAAAACTACGATTTCCCGGCTACTGCGAAAAAAACCAAAATGGAGACAAATTCGCGATTCCACTCACCAGCCACCAATCCAGCCGTATACCAAGCGGCACGCATCAACGCCGGGCCGCCCATGTAGACCATCGGGGCAAGAACCTAGAGAGAAAAAAAGATAAAATCATCTCTCTATAGCTCACAGCTCCAAGCGCGCCGCAGTGAACGGCCCAGGCGACGTGCTTGACGAAGGTGTTCTCGTACGGGACCGACTGGCAGACGGCGCTTGTGCCAATGATCACGGCCAGCGTGGCGAACATTCCCTAAAACGGTTTAAACGCCTGAGGCCCCGAAAATACCAAAATAGATCCAGAAGATGTGAGGCGCATGATCATCGCGTTCCTCGACGCGGCCATGCCAGCGGCAGCAGTGATTCCGAGGCCGGCGCCGAGGTATCCGTAGGTGGTGTGGAGACGATCACGAACATATTGCGGCCACAGGCTATAAAAATAAGTAAAGAAAAGGAACGAAGGCGAAAAGCTATTTTATTTTCTCTAAAAACGAAACTAGAAGGAATAAAGTTTGTCAAGTTAGCTTCCTCTAGAGGCAAAAATTAAAAGTAACGGAGAAAATGAATAAAGGTTGTAAGGTCAGATTTTTCTAATTAGTCAAACTTAAAAAGCAAGAAGGGAACGAATCAGGTTGTAATTTTTTGGCAAAAAGTAAAACTAGAGGCTAAGAAAAGGACGAAACGTTGTAATGTCATTCCTCAAAGGCAAAACTTACGCGCTGTTCTGAATAATCGAGGAACCGCTGCTCATGCCGAGTCCATAGTAGCCCAGGGCGGCAATGCCAAAAGCCGAGGCGCCGATCAGAGCATAGGTGCCGTAGAGATAGGCTGAAAAAAGCAAACGATCAGTTTCCCGGTAAAACCCCCACGCTTTCCAGTGGTGGGGCCCAGCAGCCGCTCCTTCAGCGTCGGGCCGGTGCGCGTCTTGAAGTTGGACCACTAAAAGCGGAAGAATTATAAAATTCAATTGATGAAAACAGGGCTTCAAGTCCAAAAACCGTTAAAAACGAACCGTCTGCTCCGTGAACCTGTTGCCGATTCCGCCTTGACCGAAACGGGCGCTCTAAATGAAAAATAAATAAAAGAACATTCAAAAATACCTTCACCGCCGTTTGCGAGAATTGGCGAATCGGCTGGTAGCTGAGGGCAAGTCGCGAGAGCATTTTGTTTGAGCTTTGCACTGAAAAGGAAGATGTAATTGGAAATTGAAAGCTAGAAAACGCGAGAAAGCTATCAAAAACATGCGAGAACAACAAAAACTAACCGAAAATCGGGGAAAGTAGTTTCAAATGAGGAGAATTCAGATTGAAAGGGAAGTCGGAAGCGAAGCAGAAACAAATGAGATGTATTGAAATTGATTGCGCCGGCTTTCACAAACTTTGCCGAGTTGCATCACTAGAGAATTTTCCAGACAAACAACACGAGGCTGGGAAAGAGGAGAAGAGACACGGGCGGCTACATGTCACACTGAAAATAGGGTGCCGAGAGTGGAGGGCGCAGATGAGCAGCGGGCGGCAAGCACAGAGCATGGAAAGCCTCCAAATGCTTCTAAAGGAGCGTGAGCTCGCAGGAACCGCGGAGAAAAGAAGAATAACGTTGCAAACCCGGCTATAGATGCATGCAGAAGCGAACAAATTATGAAATACCTGCACCACCGCCCGGTTGACGATGGACAAGATGAATAGTCGAACCACGTTGCACGTGAAGGTCACGGAGTGACAGGTTGCTCTCCAACTCAATCGGTTTTCCCAGGAAAATGAGACGCTGCTCCTCAGGTCTGATGCCCTCGCGATCTTCAACTTTCTTCATCAACTTCAAGACGTTGTCGGAACGTTTCATATCAAACGCAACGCTTTTACCATCGAGATTTTTGACAAAGATTTGCATCTAAAGCACAGTAACAACAACGTGGTTCGAATTTTGCCTCCTCATCCTCCGGATCGAAGTCTTTCAGCGTCACCGTAGTCGAATCCGGCTTGATGTCAACCCTCACAGACTTGCCGTTGACGTTCTTGACCAAGATTTGCGTCTAAACAGACGTAACTTTTCGAGTAGCAACTTTGCCTCATTGCCCTTCACTTCAACGCCGCCATCACCAGCAGCAACATTCGGCAAAGCTTCAGCCAAGTCTGGAAGATCAAAACTATCGCCAAGCCGCTCGCTTACTCAGCAAATCAAAGTTGATGCAGCTGTTTGTGATGGGCGCGCGGCATTTGGGGCACAGTCTCGAGATGCGCGTACAGGTGGCCAAGCAGCGCTCGCAGAACGAATGGCCGCAGCCGAGGACCTTCGGGCGGTGGCCCTGCGAAACTAGGAGGGGCGTCGGAAAAGCGGAAGAAACAACTTACAGCGTTCAGTGCAAAGCAGGCAACAACCGAGATCGCGAAAAGCGCTCATAGCTTATCCAAGATATTCGAAATAAGCGAGTATATAGATCTAACTTATTTTGAAGGGGAAATGCATGAAAAATGGGATGAGTTGAATTCGAGCATCGTCGGGGTGAAAATTTTCATCGGATTGGGAAGTCGGTTTCTAAAGCGCGGATACGCAATTTATACCGTATTCGCATCCGGGGGGCTTTTTCACGAGAAGCTTTTTCGGATTCCAGGCTTCCGGTTTTGGTAGCTTTTTGTATAAAAAAATAAATTAAATTTTATAAAATTGGGCTTGAACTCATCTTTAAAATTTATAAAAGTGCTAGATTGTTTTTACAGTGAGCTCAATTTTACAGCAATTCGTGCCGTTTCTTTTCCTTTCTTTGAGCGCTTTCGAAATCGTTTCATTTTTCATTTCAGCATGGAATCGCAAGAGATGCCACTCCTGCTGCCCGACAACATAAAGGAAGAAGCCCCCGACGAGGCGGTCATCGAGGGATTCTGTGACGAGGAAGACCCGCCGGAAATCGATCCATACGGTTTGCAGGCCTTTCTTTGCTAACAAAACGTCTAGGTGACGACTATCTTGACGGCGATGTTGAGAGCGAGGAGGATATCAAGTGCAACACGGACTTTGACGAGCCCGTAGCGGGACGCGAGGCGGTGAGCCAAGAGATTGATGTGGAGAGCGGCTCCTCCGTCGATCCGCTAGATCCCGACTATCATGTAACAAAGAAAAAGGTGATTTGAAGGTGTTTTTTGTATACTTTGCTTCAAAAACGCTTCTCTATCTGGGCGTGCAACCATTCGCTTTTGAGGATCTAGGTATATATCGAAAGCTTTTGAAGCGGTGAGACAAAAAAGCGATAAAAGAAGAAAAAACATAATTAAAAAGTATAAAAAACGTATGAAAAAGTTTGTTTAGGCACGTTTCGAATGTTATAAAAAAATACTCCGATCAGAGCATCCTCTAAACAGCAAAAAGTGCTTTTTGAATACCTAATTCTGGGTTTTTTTCAGCGTGTTTCGCCCCGGGCGCTGCTCGGCGATCAAAAGGGCCGCTACCCCTGCTACATCGAGGCGTGCAAATGGCGCGGAAACTTCCGGTCCGTTCGGTAACTTTTAACCCTTTTGCCTTAATCAATAATCTCTTAGTTGTACCCACATGCGCGCCATGCACCCGACCTGGCAACGCCCACCGCGTTATTTGTTGAATGTTGGTTTTAGCACCCTTGATTGAAATTCTAGCTTTTCGGAACAATAAGCCATTTTCAGCGCATCGCTCGGGATGGCAGGGTGCTGAAGCCGAACGACGAGAACGCCCGGTACGGATGTTTCGTTGAGGGGTGCCCGTGGCGCGGCCAATATAGGTGAAATTTTGGATGAGGTTTCTGTAACTTGTTTTAGGGCCAGCCGTTCGAACCACATGAAGTCTCAGCACAAGGATTTCATCCCGACTCGCCACCGCGCTCCAAATGTTCGTTTGTTTTTGCGGTACTTTCGCATTATCGGGGGGCGGGGGGCTACTTTTTTCTTAGGGCCTAAATTTGCGAATTTAAATTAGTGGAAGAGTTTCTAAATGGTTTTATGCTATTCCTAAAGGTTAAAAGTTTATCAATTTTTATTAAAAAATATCAAAAGCATCGAATTTTCGACCAAAATGTCGAATTTTCAGAAGTTTTTATATAGTTATGTCGTTGAAAAACAAAAATAAAAATACAAAAGGTTCAGCCCCCCCCCTCCGATAATGCGAAGAACCGGTTTCACACTCTTTAAAAACATTTTTTAGGGTGGCTTCGTCGCTGCCGGCCCGTACAGCTGCCACCTGCCCGACTGTGCCTGGCGTGGGGCGAGCCGCTCGACCCGCGCAGTCCACATGGCGCGCGAGCACAGGGGATGGGAGCCGAGCCGCTATAAGCCGAAAAGAGTGAGTTTTCGATTTTTGTATAGAGTTGGCTATGATTTTTTTAGTTCAACTGCAACGAGTGCACGGAGACGGTCAGCTCGCACAAGGCCTTCGTCGACCACATGGCCGGCGCGCACAATTTGGGCAACCTCATCGAGGAGCACTTCAACAGCATGGTCGAATATCAGGCAAGGCAGAGTTTTTCGCCCACAAGAATGTCTTCCAGATTTGGTACCAAAACATCCAGCGCGAGCACTCGATCACGTTCGTGAAGCGCCAGGGACTCAAGGTCGGCCAGCAACATCAGGTGCGAGTTTGGTTTTGGCAAATTTCTGCTTTTTATCGCACCAGATTCACCTAGTAATCGGATAAGGCTTTTTTGCAGTTTTTTTAGTAAATCTGAGCTATTTCTGAACCTCCACTGCAAAAAAGCGTAGAAAAGTTTTTGAAGCCTGAAATTTTACGTATTGTGGTTTTTTGAGCTGCGTCCCACTTTCCGTTCGACTTTTTGGTGGCAACTTGTAAAGCTTTTAGGCTCGGGAATGGTTTGAAAAAGGGTACATAGTCATACGCCATATAAAACTATATAAAAAGTGTATTCTGGATCCCGAATCCCAAAAATCTAGTTTTTTTAGATCCTTTATGTCTACTGCTCCCACTCGGAGGTGTGCACCCCGGAGGGGCCATACATGCGCGCCAAGCCCACCGCCTACAGGCCGAAAAACTTCCGCGTCGATCTCGCGGAGAGGCCGACCCTGTGCTGCGTCTTCCTGCGGGTAGCTTACAAAATTGTTTTCTTTTGATTCCTGGATTTAGGTAGTGCATTTTGATGACGGCCATCTGACTGCTCACGGCTGCCTCGAGCACACGGGTCATCGTCTCGGCACCAGTCTACTTCGGTATATTTTTGTAGTTGTGATTTCCGTCTTTTGAAAACAGGAAGTGGGTATCGCTTTTTTGCTTATCCCCAAACGTTCAGAAATGCAATTGCAATCATTATAATAGCCTTTTTTTATAAGTTTTAGCTTGATTTAAAGCCCCAAAAAAATGTTAGACAAGTCTGCGACTTTGAAGGTTTTTAGTCGAAAATCATTTGGTTTGGTTTTTTTGGGTTTGATGAGAATGTAGGAATAGCAAGAAAAACCGCGCAAAAACGGTTTTTATTCCAGATTGTCCTCACTGGAGCGCCTATGCGTGGAGGAAAACACCTATCTACGAGACTTGGATGACGTCAACGCGCTGAAGCGTATACTGGCTCGCCTACAAGGTACAGTTTTTGATAACGATTTTGGTTTTATGTTTTCTACGTTTCTATTTTATGTTTTTTATCAAATTTTCCAGTGCTCGAAGGCCCGTCGCCCGACGAATATCAGCCGGAGAGGCGCCTGAACCCGGAAGAGCCCTTCAAGCACATCTTGGCCACCGATGAACTCCAGTCGCTGTCGCGCCGCTTCTCAGACCCTTCGGTAGGCTATTGTTTGTCGCGAAAATATTTTTTCTAGCTATACCCGCCGGGTTCCGTGTTCGGCTACGTCTCGCCAAACGAGGGCTACTTTGGATTCGGCTTCTCGGACATGAGAATGGCCAGGTGGTGGCGAAAATACTCGTCGAAAGGCGTCTGCTTTGATGAGGTCCGTTTTTCCTCCCCTTTTTTGTCTTTTATCAGCTAAATTCAAAACTTAAGTTTAGATGCCAATTTGCATCGACGGTCGCCCGTACGTCGTCACGCTGGCCCTCGTGTTCGCCACGGGCGACCGCGTCCGCGTCGCCGCTTTTTACGTCAGCAACTCGCCGGACAAGACGCCGCTCTTCGAGAAGTTGAGCTCAATGTGGGTGGTAATTTATTGTGCTTGCAATTCGTCGTTTTTAAGCGATAATGGTCTGTTTATAACTTTGAAAAACGACTGGCGTTCTTTGCAAGATTTTTGAAACGATTTTGCCGGGTATTCGATTCAATAATCTCCGAAAATGCGATTTTCTCCGATACGATCAATTTTTCTGGAGAAAATACGGAGATTTAAAAGTTAAAAGTTCTAGTCTAATCATCATTTTTGCGGGTAGAATTTGTTTGGAACAAGCAAAAAAAACTTTTTCTTGACTTCGCGAATCAAGAAGACGAAAAACGAAAATCATATTCCTCCAAATTCCAGTACTGTCGGCCATCTCCAGACGTTCGTCACGCCACTCTCCAACGACTACCCGGCGCTGATCACCCAACACTTTGGCCGCTTCCAACGGGTTTGACCTTCTTGGATATTTTAACATTATTTTTTCAGCAAGACGGCACCTTTGATCTGCAGCTCTCCGAGTGGTCCCTGCTGCTCGACTGGGCCAATGATCTACAAGCGCTCGTCGACAACAGCCTCGACCGGCTGACCGTGCTGCTGACGCTGCGCCGGTTGCTGCGCCTCCAGGACCAACGTGTCTTTCAGCAGACGCTAAACGAGCTGTTTGTCGGGTTCAACGAGATGCAGCACTGGGCGGTGAGCACTTAAAAGTCGCTAAAAATTTCTGTTTTTAGCTTGCCGTCCACCTGGACAAGCTGCTCGAGCCGAACTTCTTGGCGCGCTGGTCGCCGCTCAGCCGAAACCCGCTAACCGCCCACAGCAACCCGACACTGGACTTTGCCGTGAGGTTGGGAGTGTTTGTAATTTTCGGGTGTTTTCTTCTATTTATATGCTTTTTACTTCTTTTTGTACTAATTTAAAGGCAAAACGAAACCAACACCGAAAAACTGGGTTGCAATAAAAAAAATTGTTTTTAGAAAATGAATTTTGTAATTTTGCGTGTGCTTAAGGATTTCGTTTCCAGGGTCCTACGCGAGCGCTACCTCTCCACCGACGGCTACCTGCGCATCGACCAGTACGTCGGCGATTTGACGGAACGTGTCGGCGACTACAATAATATCAAGGTAATAGCTCTTCAGCGTTCACTGCTCCTTTTTAGTGCAAAGTTCCGATGGCCCGCTCGACCCCTGACATGCCGCGCCAACTCCCGCTAGATGATGCCATGGTAATCAGTTTTTGCAAATTTTATTCCGTTTTAGAATCTGATCGTAGAGGAGCAGCGCTCGCTGGCCTCGATGCCAAGCACTTCCGGGTCGTCCCTCTCCAGCCTGCGCAACACCTCGAAGACGGACAGCCAGAACAACTACCAGCCGTGCTCCAGTCGACGCGCCATATACGTGCCGGCACCGGATCCCGGGTCAGACATATTTTTGAGTACTGTAGTGATCTCTAATATTGGCCCTTGCTTTTGATGCAAAACTTGGCGTAAATCTGTTCCATTTGCCCAACATTTTGAATCGTTTTAGGAAATTCAAAACTCGAAAAATCGATCATGCTATTTTGTTAAAAAATTAGGGATTTCGATTCGTCGTGGAGAATACAGTAATCGAATGCTTTTTTTGCAGATTCTGCAAGGTCACGCAGTTCCTCAACTTCCCGACGCCCTCGCCGTCGTCCGAGTCGCTGAGCAGCTTCCTGGCCGATCTCCCCTCCACCTCGACGCAGCTTCCCCCGCTGCGCTGGAACCGCAACGGCCAATTTTTGGAGACGGTCGAGGAAGTCGAGCAGCCTGAGCCCTGGCTCCAGAGGGCCCCCCTGCCGTCTGCTGAGCAGCCACAGGTACATTTGGGAAAAATTCGTTTTTTTTTCATTGGGTTTTTCGCATTATCGGGGGATCAAATTTTTTCCTGTTAGATAGACCTAGCTAGGTCGGCAATTTTAGTTTTGAAAAATAAATTAGCTATATTTCTGGGGGAACGATCTAGAAAACTGAAATGTCTTCGAAATATGGATTTTGTGATGGCAATCAATGATATGAGGCCGAAAAATCTATATTTGTTTTTGTAAAATTTTAGCTCTTCGAATTTGTAAAAACAGGGTACAAGGACTTCTTCTTTTGATGGTAGAAAAATTGGATCCCTGGTAAAACGGTTTCCCCCGATAACAGACAAGTACTCTTCCATTGTTTTAGATGTACGCCGACGAGCAGGTGGTTTACGGCGCGGAGGTGGTGGTCGACGCGGAGACCCTGGCGAGCGGACCTCGTGAAGATGGCGCTGTCTGCATGAACAATTCTCAGGAGGTGCGTTTTTAGGTTTAACCCATTTTTTCTGGGTTTAGGTGCCTTCCACTTCCCTGCCAAAGGCGAAGAAACAGCGCGAAGCAGCCGGAAAAGTTGTCGCGGGACTTCTCAAGGAACTTGTCGACATCGCCGCCACCTAAAGCCCAGGCTCGAATAGCATTTTTGTATTATTTGATTTTTGTGTTGTATTTGGGGCCGTGCCATTTCAGCAGACAAAATTTTTGAAGATTAAAAATTGTTGATTTTTGGAAATTTTTAAGTGAAAATCGCGATTTTTGAAGATTCTCTTGATTAAAAATTGTTGGTTTGGCAAAATTATTAGCGTTCAAAATTTTTGTGAGTTGCTGAAATGGCACGGCCCCGTGTATCTTACTCTTTTGCTTGCCCCCTCCCATTTATCGTTGTGTCGCTTTTGTAGGGGGGCACGTTACCGCTCGTTAGGAAATTTGTTGTATGTTGCTTGTTGCATGTACAAAAAAAAATATATGGCGTCTATTGACCACTCATTTCTTGATCTCCCAGATAAATTTTGTGTTGAAATCGTGGTGCGTTATCCAGTAACGAATTTTGCGGTTTCCGCTAAAATGTTTATTCGCGTGTAGCGCCCAATATTTTTTGTGTTGCAAAGGCACCGGTAATAGTGGGATGAGATGATGCATATGGGGGGATGTTTCGGAATGGTTTTTACAGACCCGTCGTGAAAGTAAGAAATTTTCGAAACAAGGTTGTGCTTTTTTCTAGAAGTACGAGCTGCTGACGCGGTCCATAGGGCGTTGCTGGACGTTCTGGAGGCCCTCGTCGAGTTCCCACCTGGAAAAGGAGGTTTTGGTTTGTTAGCGGGGGGAATAACTTGCTTTTATTTAATTAAAAATGTATTGTAACAAAATGTAGGTTAATTTAGAGTGATTTTAGCAATTGTCAATACTAAAAAGCTAAGAAAATAGATTTTTGAAAAAGTAATATGTTTTTCATAATTGATTCACGGAAATTTAGGTTGTAGCCCTGTAAATTCTTTTAGACTTGTGGGAATTTAAAATTTTTAGGCAAGGTAGGGGAAATTTACGTACTTAAACCGCTTCTTATCCCGAATCAGCACGAAGGTCATCGCCGTCAGCGCCATGAACCATACGTAGATGGCCACGATGAATATCGTGGAGAAGGCCAGGATCGGGAAAACGATGCTCTAAAAATTATTTAGTTTTTAAAATATTGGTTTTAGGATTTAGACGACTTAGAGCTATTGCCAGCTTTAGCGTTTCTAGATGAAGAACCACAAACCTCCGAATGATTAGAAGAGATCAAGAAAATGATCGTCAGCGCCATGTGCAGCAGGATTTGGATGACGACATTGGCGATGAAGGGTAGGATGAGAAGGTGGTTCTCGATGAGAATTCCGACGATCAAGCTCATTGCAGAGGCGATCTAGAAAAGAAAGTTTTTTAAATCTAAAACTGAACTGATATAATCGGTTTTAATTTAATTTGAGCCATAAAATGATTAAAAATTTTAATCAATCGATTGATCGACAAACCTGATATAAAGAAGTGCATACAATCGGCAGGATAAAAATATCCTGCAGGCCCTTGGAGAGTTGATGGGAAAGTGAGAGGATCACGCAGAGGGCTAAAAATGGGAGGTTGTTTGCATGGTAATAATTTCAGCTGAAGTTTTAGAAAATTAATTTTATACACTAAAAACTTACTAAAAATCGATAGTCCGATAGCTAGGCCGCCTACTACGCAACCGCCGACTCGAAGCCGGCAAAACCCGAAACAGCACCGATATCTGAATGGTAAGATTGTTAACCTTATTAATGCTATGTGTTCATATTGTTTATATAGTTAGTTGAGTAGTTTATTAAGCATTTTAAAAGAGTTTTTCAAAGATATGGTGTAAGGGACTTTACTTTAGATCATTAGTTAATGATTTTTTTGAAATTAAAATTAATGTCAAAAGTATAATTTTTAAGCCCTAATTAAATAAAATAACAAGAATTCATTGAGATGTCAATTCATCTGAAGTCAGATAAAAGTATAATTTTCAGACCCTCACCTCGCCATGATCGTGTACAGGTTGATGGCGCTGGCGCTTTCTGAGATTTGCGTCAACGTGTACAACGAGCTGGAGATGGTGGCCGTTTTCGTGTTGAGTAGGTCAATCTACAATTTGGTTTTAATGATTCGTTTTTAGCCGCTTACTTACCTGCGTCGGCGAGTTGGGCAACTTTACACAATTGTTCTCGGTGTCCGGCGGGAATTGCAGGGAGGACGAGCGGCGGATCTGAAAAAAAATGTTCTTAACCGTGAGAAATATTGTAAGGTTTCAGAGTTTAACGCAGTTTCGTTTCTTTTAGGCTTTTGCGTTACCCACCGCCATATAGTCCCTGGCGGGCAGGGACAAAAGGTTGCCAATGATTCGGATGCTCATTTTCGATGAGCTTGAGGTTTTTAGGCCAGGACGAGCTTGACAAACTTTGAATAGCCGATTTCAAGTGTTTGGCTTGATTTCCGGGATTTAGAAGCTAATCAAAGCCTTGCTTAGGGTGCTTCGGGCCAAGATCCGGGCTTCGAATAGGGTTTGTTAGGTGAGAATGAGTGAGGAAATGGCGTATAATGGTTTCGCCAACAGCAGAATACTAATAACGATCTAGTCCAGAAGTAAAATATTCAGAACTCGATTCAGGAGCACCGTCGGGCTCGGAAATTAGCTCGTGCTGCTAGCAGGGCCGTCACTATACGAGAAAATTGAGAATGTGAGCTTCAGTAGAGCTCCAGAGTTTTTGCCGGGCTTAATAGCTTCCGACTAGCTCTTGCTCAACTTCGTGCTTCACTCGAATCGCCGGCGACTCCAGCTTGGTCGATTATCAAGTTAGTTTTCAGAATCTGGCGCTCAATTAGCAGAATTAGCTCATGAATTTTTTGCTTGCTCTTGCTCTAACTTCGGGCTCCAATGGAATTTTTGACAAAGTGGAAAATTCGCGAATCGTCAAAGTAGGAATCAGAATTTCGACTCTAGCCGCAGGTAGGATTCAAAAGTTCGTGCTCAGAAGTGGCTCGCCAAGGATCAGAATCAGCTCAATAGCTTCAGAATATCTCTTGCTCCAACTTCCGGCTCCACTCAAATCGCCGGCCGGGAAAAGTTGAATGGCGTGTGGCTCATCCCATTCCCGCGCGGCGTGGAGACACCCACACCCAGTCTCGCTAGTCCAAATTCTCTGGTGCTTTATTGGGCAATTTGAATGGGTGGTGGTGGGATTGGAGGTGCCCTCCAGAAGGCCCAATTGGCCCCCAGTCGCCACTTTATTTGGCCATACACTTCCTCCCCGAGGCGGCCAAAATAAAACACTAGAAATGAAAGGGGCCCCCGGGTTTGGAACTTTGCCATTGTTGGAAGGGACAATGGGAAGCACTTTTTTGGAAAAATTGGGTAGAGAACACTACTAGGTCAAGAGGACGAGAAAATGTACAAAGTATTGCTTGTAGCTTGCCTATATAGTGAATAATCCCTGCTAGCTTGCCTTGCAGCCTTGCACCGCTACGTTTCCCGTTACCCTAAAAATTTCTGCTGTCAAAAAATTACTGCTTGCTAGCCCTGAAGCCAGAAAATCATACTGGCTTGAAGTTGGCGCACCAAAAGTAACGGTAATTGTCTCGCAAACGGACATAGATTTTTTTATATTCTTTGTCGTACGTTTCAACTATCTTTTAAGCATAAAATTAGTCAAAAATGTTTGAAAAAGGGAAACGTTGGGAACCTTCGCCATAGGCAAAAACAGTTTTTTAGGAAGGTGAAAAACAACATACAGCTATGATATCAAAAAATCTATTCTGCGGCCAAAAAAGAACGGAAGATTGGCAAGAACAAGCTTAAAGGAACAAAAAAGATAATAAAGTTGAAACGAAAACCACAAGCTAACAAAAGCATTTCCTATTCAAGGACCCTTGGGCAAGGCGCAAAGTCACGTTCTTAGGTAGAATAGGGAATGAAGGGGGCTCCAAAAGACTTTCTTATGCGTTTCGAGAAAAAAATAGCTGCAGATTTGCTTACTTGGACAAAGCTCCTCACAAATAACTGCTTGTTTCTCCCTGAGAGTGACAGCAAACGGACGGGAGAGCGAGAGAGTGAATGAGAGAGAGGGAGAGAGGGAGAGAGAAGAGAGAGAGAGAGAGAGAGAGAGAGGAGAGCGAGAGCTGTGGACGTGATAGCAGAAGAATCGCTACTGGTATATTTGTTTCTTTCCGGAATTTCGCAGCTCTCTCTTTCTCTCACTCTCTCTCTCTCTCTCTCTCTCTCTCTCTCTCTTTGTCTGCATTCGTTAATTACGACTATTCAACCAACTTAGGAACAAAACGTTACCGGAAATGCAAAATACCCAAAAATGACGATTGTATAGCCAAAACAAAGGTAATCAAGCAACGATTCTTTGGAATACCTTAGGGTTAAGGCAGTAAATTAACCTCAAATTTACCTAAAAACTCTACCTCCTCCCCCACTTCCTCTGGGCGCTCCTCCAAAAACGTGAATGGTTGCTGGCGTTTCGGTATAAGCGCGGTCAAATTTTTCAGGGCCAACATCAGGCGCTTCAAAATATGATAGGCGGCCATGATCCCGTTGGTTGTACCGGGGGGAGAATCCTCAGTTTTTCCTTTTTCTTTCCCTCACAAATTAGGGCTCCAGGACCAGAATAATTGGGTGGGCGATTGGGGTGGATTTAGGATTTCCGCCAATTTTTGGTGGTTGAATAGGGAGAGATGGAAAGTGAACGGGGGGTTCTAGTAGAGGGGATTCTCGAGGGCTCACCTCAATCCGGGGGATTTGTGCCTTCTTGCTAATCGCCCGCGTCGACATGATTTATTCGGGGGCGCCGCCGAGGCCGGAGCGGGGAGGAGGCGGATGCGGGGCTTCTTCTTTCCTCGAGAACTGTTTCTTGCTCAGAATTCGCCTGTGAGCTTGACCTTTTTTGTCTAGTGCTGCTGCTCCTAAAAAGCGATTGCTAAAATCATTCCACTTCAAAAATCGTTCCAAAAATATAAAAAAGAAAACAAACTGGAAGCCACTAAAAACAGTTTCTTAAATTATGATGTTTTGAAGCTGATTTTAAAGATACAGCCGATTAAATAACCGAAAAATAAAATAGTCATATCCTAATTTTGGCAATTCCTGCATTTTTTTCGTTTCAGGTAAGCTTCAAAAAATAATCCAAAGAGAGAGAAGGAGAGAGAGAGAGCGAGTGAGAGAGCACGGGGGGCGAGAGAGAGAAAGAGATTAACAAAACAACGAAGTTCTGCCTGGAAAAAATTCTTGCTCGCTTTGCTGCTTCTTAACTTGAAGAATAGTGGGCAACAGATACCTTCTCTTTGAGAAGTTCAAAATTTTCAAAGCTGAGAAAAAATGCGAAAGTATTTTTAGCAAAATTTCCTGAATGGAAACATTTTGTTAGATTTTGTGTTTGATTCAAGATTTCCGGGAGTCCTTAAAGGGGTGGACACTTTTTGGAGAGGGGAAGGGCGAACACGCGATGTTGGGCTTCCTTGCAAAAAACCCACACAAACACACAACGCTACACTGGCTACAATTGACGTTCATTGTCTCGTAGGTGTGTTATAGTCGCTGAACCTCGCCAAAAGGAGTTTAGCTAGATGTAAATGGGCAGCTTAAATATGCGGTTTTAAAAGTTTTCAAGTTTTGGCACTAAAGGGTTTTGAAATATCGATATTAAAGGGGTTGTGAAGGCAGAGAAAGGAGAGCCTGAGAGTTCCTGCTCAGTCTATATAGCGCTCCGAAAAACTGTCAGTGACCCGAAAAAAAATGTTCCCTCCTGTTTGAAGCTCCATCCTAGCTACAAGTACTTCCGGGAGGCGATGTGGGGGGCAAAGTTGCGTTACGTAGATCGTTAAAAGTGCTCCGGGCCGAGGAAAGAGAGTTCTCTAAAAGGCCGATGACAAAAAATTAGGCGTCGCGCGAAATGTGAGCCCAGAAGAGCTCGGCTAGCGGAAATCTGAGCCCGACCATTCACCCCCAAACACGTAATAGACGACCACCCACCCCCTCCAGGGGGTCCCACAGCGACAACAACCGCTTCAGATTTTTCATCAAGATCCTATTTACGATGGGCTAATTGGGCGTAATACGACAAAAGGTCGATGATTCTGTCTGGGAGTACGAAACTTACCAATACATAGCCGGCTTTTAAAGGGATTTGCTTACGCGTCGAAAAATTTCAAGCGAAATCGGAATTCAACTTATTTTCAAGCATCTAGAAATTCACAATAAGTTGGTATTTGATAAAAATAAAATAAGAAAATTAATATTTTCTCAAGTATCACTTCCCGGAATTCCGCGTTTTTTAGGGCAAAAATTTTACCACCGCCACGAGGTCGCTAGGGTAAACATCGGGGTGTACACTTGGTGCGCGGCTCTATGGGTGAGGTGACAATGTGTGTGCGTAGAATTCATAATTAACCTTCTGAAATTTGAGAACTACCTGGTTGATGGCGTCACGATAAAACAGGTGTCACTGCTCCTTTAAAAGACTCCAAAGATTTTTGAGTTTGCGAGAAAGAGAACAGACAGCAAAATCTGTCGCAAACGCTCTCTCTCTTACGCTTCTCTCTCTCTCTCTCTCTCTCTTCTCATTCTGTGGCTCTCTTTCTCTTTCGCTTTCTCGCCCGCAGTCTCTGCCTTTCTCTCTCTTCTCTCTCTCTCTCTCAATATCTCTCCTTCTTGAAAAACCACCGGAAGCTCCAAATTGGCTCCAAGTTCATCATCATATGCCGCGCCCCAGCAATGAGGAAGCGCTATTATTTTGGACAGCGGGTAGGAGGCCAATTTAAATTGAATCAGTCGCCGCGCAGTAGTGTTCTGTGCACCCTCAAGTCTTAAGCTATTCAGATTCTGGGTGGCTCCGCTACCGACGTTCGCTTCCTAGTGTTTAGGTGTGTAGGGGAATGGAAATTGTTGGATGTCCTCATCCCCCGGGGATCCTCCCGATTTGGAGATACGGATGGATTTTCGAAGGGAGGGCTTGAAAGGACATAACTCAATTTGCAAAAATAACTATCTATTTTCTATTGAGTACGAGGGACTGGGACAGAGAGAGAGAGATGGAGAAAGAGAGAGGGAGAGAGTGAGCGAGAGAAATTTTGGCCAGATTTTTGCTGCGGAAAAAGGAACCTTTAAAATAGCCCAATTCGTGATCATCTGCCAGTTAAAAGCCAAATTTTGGTGTTCTGACGCCTTTAAAAGGCATAAAAAAACAACGAAAATTTGGAAGCGTTCGCATCAACGGACCGAAACCCTAAAAAATTTTAATTTCAGGGCACCAATCTGGCATAATCCGATTAGAACGGGGTTCCAAAATTTTCCAAACTTTCATTTTTTAATACCGTTGTTCAATTTTGCCGCCGTTCTGTTCAACATCTAGGAAGCCATAAGGTGATCAGGATCTCTGATGCTTGGAATTCGACAAAACGGTAAAAATATGCCGAAACGAGGGCTAGGTACCCTTAAAAAGTGGAGAAATGAAGATGCTTTTCGCCAAAGTTCGGGGCTCTCTGCGCGCCGACTAAAAACTCATAAGGAAAACGCCCTCGGAATGTCGCCATCCATCTTTCGTATAATCCCGGGGCGAGGAGGCCGCGTTGGGGCAGGTTAAAGATTTTGGAAATAGTGGAGAGAATATTTTGAAAGATTAAAAGTATGAAGAATCGTTTTATATATTTGAGTTTTTTTGCATGAATACAGCAAAAAAATAAATGCTCGATCTGAGCAGATTGAATTTTTCGTAATATTTAGTGAGCCAGAGAGGGAGAGAGAGAGAGAGAGAGAGAGAGAGAAAGAGACTTTAACTTTTTTTCAACATTTAACTGCATAACACAACACCAGACATAAAGACAAGAAATGTTCGCGCGTCTTCTTGGCCCCATTGGCCCTATAAGGGGCCCCCCGATCATCAAAAATTCATTCGCCATCTTTCCGGGAATCCGCCCGGAAATATGAGACGAACCCCCCTTGAAAAAGCCAAGAACAATTGGCCCTCCCGGACTGTTTCGGCACAAAAAGCTCCGGGAGGGTACTTTAAAGGGACAGGATTGTTGAGTTTCATCTTGAGGAGAGAGAGAAAGAGAGAGAGAGAAAGAAGAAAGAGAGAGAGAGAGAGAGAGAGAGAGAGAGAGAGAGAGAGAGAGAGGAGAAGCAACCGTAGCTTAGATAGAGATATAGTTAGCGGCTATCGACTAGCAGCTATGACGGAGCTTATGCATTAACGGCGGAGTGTTTCGGCAGAGCAAATTTTCCGTAAAGTTCTATAAGTATGCCAGCATAACTGCAGGAACTATCTTAAGACCGAAAAAATTTTTAGCATTTTGATAAACAATTATCTTTTTTTTGGATTTCCAGAAAAATATTTTCAGTTCTAAGTTTTGAAAGACTAAAAAACAGTTTGGAAACGCGTTTTCTATTTGTATAGCTTAAATTAAACCCTAAAACGTGTTGGGTCCCAGCGATAACCAGAGAGCACCCTTTAGCCCTACCGTAGCCTGGAAAAATGGGTTTAACGCGAAACCTGGACTAGGAGAACCTGCACTTAAAAAGGTTACTTTGGCCAATACTGTAGGAACCAGAAATGTATCGTTTTCCGATCTACAACAACGTCCAAAGCGAACCAATTGTCCGCATCTTTCCGCGAAAACGCAAAAAACATCGTGAGACGATCTCATCGCCCGCTCCACATTCCCCAACGCTTCTAATCGGGTTTCGAGCACTGGGCCGCTGTGCGTCTTCTGGCGGGAACAACCCCATTTGGCGGCCAATTAGACGGAAAGGCCCAATTACGCACGTTTCTCGCAATTCTGAAGAGAGAGGAGCAGCAGGAATGGGTTCGAGGCTTGAGGAAGAGCTCTTTCCGCTTCCTTAAGGTCCGGACATGCTTCGCCTCGCGCGTGCCCTCCCTAATTTGCATAGAACGACCTTCGGCCTGGGGTTTTTTTTTGCAAAAATGTTTTTCTATGGGAAGGGGATCGAGAAAGAGAGGGATAGAGTGAGAGATAGCGAGAAAGAGATAGCTAGAGAGATACAGAGAGAGAGAGAGAGAGAGAGAGAGAGAGAGAGAGGGAGAGAGAGGGAGAGAGAACAAGAGAGAGGCACGGTTTTCCGTCTGCTTTCCGATGCTGATACCAAGCAACTAATGGAAAAAGCTTAAAGCTGTCGAATGCAGGCAATTTGTTGGCCGGAGACCAAACCTTTGGCTCTGGAATGTGAGAGAGGGCAAGCGAGAGCAATAGAGAGAGAGAGAGAGAGAGAGAGAGAGAGAGAGAGAGAGAGAGAGAGAGAGAGAGAGAGAGAGCGCAAGCGAGAGCAAATAAAGTGTGTGTTATTATATTTAAACGGAAAAATCTCGCATAGTCCCTTCAAAATTCGTTCGATCGAAATTTATTTGGACGAAAATCCATTTTATTGAACTTTCTTTTGTAAAACGTAATTTTGCCAAAGCTTGATTTTGTCGGTATTTAGTTCTGCCGAAATTTTTTCATTTTATACTTGCAAAAACCGAGATTTCGGGATCGAAAAATGTAGGGAAAGAATATCTTCTGAAAGAGAAATTTCGAAAAAATGATGTTTGACAAAGTAAGATTTCGACAACGTTTATTTCGATATTCTGATCATCTACAAAATGAAAATAATCTTCTCTAACTTAGAAAATTTTACATCCTGTTTTCGAACGTCTCAATTTCCGAACGAGGATCCGCCGGCAGGCGATTCCCTTAAAAGGTTTCCGGTCTCAACGACGAAACTTTTTGCGAGTTTTCGTGAAGTTAAAAGGATTAGTGCCGCTGCCCGGTTACTAACGGAATTGATGAGCACTTCAGGAAATTTGGAACATTGGAAATTCGGAAAATTTGGGCCGGTTGGGCCCAGGTTCCCACGCAAAAGCTGCCCCGCGCGAGCTGACGACCACATCAAAAACATCGGGAAATTTTTTGGGAATTACTGGAGTTGAAAGAACCAAAACGCAACTCGTAACCAGAATTTTTCCACGTGTACAATTTTTACGGGAAAACGGCCATAAACTTCAAGGACGTTGGGGTTGAATTGAGAAAATTACGATAGGCTGGCTCATGGGAAGAATTAGACGTCAAAAATCGAGAAAAAGAAAAAGACTGAATCCCAAGTAGTTATGGCACTAAATACTTTTAAATTATGAATGAATGGCTTAAATGAAAATGTTATCTATAGGAACACAGGCAAATACAAAAATTTTCTATCAAGTTGTTTTCTCCATTACAGGCCCTTGAAACCGTCAAGAAGAAGCTAACCTGTCAGCCATAGCGTTATCAGAACGTTAAAATCCTGAGGACTAATAAAATAAAGCAAAAATGAAGAACAGGTTCAAAAAAGCAAAAGGTATAAACTCAGAGTTTGTCTGTCATCAAATGCTTCAGCGAGCTGGGTTTGTTCTCTTCACTGTCGAGGCAACTGGGGGTGGCCGGAGTCTTTTATACCCCCCTCTCAGGGAATGGACCAGGTGGCGTGCGTCTCGGGGACGGAGAGGGAGCCTATCGCCGCCAGGCAAAATCACCCCTTTTCCTGGTGTTCCAGCCCCGAAAACCGTTAACAGTTTTTGTGAATTGGTTTCCATGGATTTGCTAGCTGCTATTATGTTCAAATATCTATTTGTCGAAATATCATTTTGGCGCACATAATTTTTCCGAAATTTAATTTTTCGGCTTGCTTTTCATATGTTAAAAAGGTATATTATTCGCCGCCCTTTTTATTCCAAAGTGGATCATTTTAAACGGACTTTTATCCATTCAGAAGTTTTGTTTTTGGCATGGAACCCATTAATCTTTCGTCTTATCGCAACCTGAACAATTTTTGGGGGAAGCCGGCCAAGCTATCGATCGAGTGCACAGGAATTCATCTCCTCAAAACACTATGAAACTTTAAACGAAATTTCTTAAATTCCAAATTCAATTCAAAAGCGGGAAAAATGTTCCGAAAAGTGTGGCTATTCCCCCTGTGCTTTGTCATTTGCTCGATATGTGGAATGTATGGAGGGTTTTTCACTGGAGTCTACCTTGGCCATTTCCCGTTGCAAATGAATTTTATCAGGTTTGGGAAATACGATATTATACTATGCAAACTGTATTACAGCTAGGAAAATTTACTAACATATAAACCTGCAGAAAAAGTTGAGGTTGCGCTCGAAATTCTTCATTTTTACTCGAAAAGCACGATTTTGAGAATTTTCAATCAAAATTTACAAACTTTTTCCGTTTAGAAAAATCAAAAGCGGTTTAGAAACACTTTCTATAACAATTTAAAAGAAAAAGAGACTAACAAAAGGATGTTTCCCCTCATGATACCCGAGTTTCAATGCCCATTGATACCTTTCAGCGCGGTCGGCGCCCTCCCGCCCGAGCGCTACATTTTCGCCATGTTCATCAACGCGGCCGTGTTCTTTAGTAAGATTTAAATGCACATGGTGTCAAAAGCAATAGTTAGTTAATGTAGCTTATGATTTTTCGAACGCTTACACAGCATTTTTTCGTCTGATAGATTTTGTTAAAAAGGGGAGTATTTTGAGAAAAAAAACGGCAAACACTATCGATAAAATCAATGATATCAAGCAAATGAGTGATTTTAGTGGCAGTTACCGTATACCTCCGACATCGGCAGATCGTAGAATATTACGGCCATCGCCTGAGGATGGAAAACGGGGCCTGGCGTCTCGCCAGTACGGTGTTGACCGGCTTTGCCTTTATTTCCGCTTTCGGCATGTCGTTGCTGGCCAATTTTCCGGTAAGTTAATAGAAAGTTTAATAGTCGGTTACAAGTGAATTTTGCACAACACCGTATATTAATATGTTTATTTCATTTTTGATTTACTCATTTCAGGACTTGGACACGCCAAAGGTCCATCGCACCGGCGCAGCACTTGCGTTTTTGTTTGGAATCCTGTATATTTGGGGCCAGGTAGGTCCTGGATTCCAAATTTGTTCGAATCGTCGGTTTTCTTGGTTTCTTTAGCGTCTATTGAAATAAGAAAATTCGATTAAAAAGTGGGAAAATCGAAAAAAGTTTTTACGTATTTTGGGAGCTGTTTTCTGATACCATAAAGTAGCTGTAATTGAAACTTTTCTAAAATAGCACCCATTGCAACCTGAATTTTCTGCACCAAGGTGTGTTAAGATTATAATTTTTAGGTGATCTTTGGCTATATCATGACGCCGGCGATGACAACACAAGCAATGGCTCATTTTCGGCTTTTCTTGGTCATCATGGCCACCGAATCGTTGATGCTTTGTAAGTTATGGGCTGTTTAAAAATTGGAAGAATATGCAATTAGTAGATATTGACAAAATTTTACATTTAGACGAGGTCGCTGTGAATTCGCGTCTATTTATCCCAGCAGACGCTGGCCCACGGCCACCGCGAAGACATGGAATTCGTTGGTACACTCCGGATTCACCGGTAAGCCTAGTTCTTTTTTGGAATATTAAGCTCGAAAACAATTTTCAATTTTTATTTAATCATAATCAATTTAGAAATTCAAAAGTTATTATTAGAGGCATAGGAAAACGAGGCCTCTTTTTAGTATTACCTCAACCACATGATCGCTTCGATTTCCGAGTGGCTGGGCGTGGTCTTTGTGGAAATCTTCATTTTGACATTTGCGAATGAATTACAATACGCCTATCTGAAAATACCAAGACTGCAGTTTATCAATGAGGGGCAAGGTGAGCTTGATTTTTATTTTTTTTGCAAGCATCTTTATAAGTTTTTGGTTTATTTGACGATGCTAATTCAGGATTTTAGCAAACGGCGAAGACAACGAATACGAAGAATCACTAGCGCCGTCCCATTCGAGTTATATGGTGTACTAAAAAAAGTCAATTCTTTTTTTGATGTATTTTGTTCATCCCAACTTTGATCTCATTTTCTTTGAATAAATGTCTATAAAAACGTTATTTGACAGAACCGTAGATTTCTCGCTCTTCCTCTCCCTCACTCCCTTTCTCTCTCTCTCTCTCTCTCTCTCTCTCTCTCTCTCTCTCTCTCTTTCTCTCTCTCTCTCCTGGTCAATCCGGGCTAACCGGGCTTAAGCCACGCCTAAGTTTCAACGAAACCCAGCTCTTGCTCAACCAAAGCCTCGGCTCGGTCCCGAACAAGATTTTCCGGCTGGCTACCCTTGAGGAGCAAGTGAAACACAGCACAAGCAACGGGAACAAGTTCCAATCCACAAAGACAGGTAAAGGCGTGTCGGGTTGGGGGCGGAGCGTCGCGGAACTGGTAACCGCCCCGGATCCACGGCCCAGGATTAGCTAGCCCCCAGGCCACTTTTCACCCCTACCACTGAATCATCAGAAACATCCCCCAGTTTTCGTTTGGGTAAATCCCATTAGCTTACAGCTGTTCCCCCTCTTTACACACCCAGATTCCATTGTTTTCCGCAGGTATAAAGGGTCTACTAGGAGCATGAGTTGATGGCTAGCGCGGTACCTTATTTTCAGAGCTACAGTACGAACGCTAGAATACAATGTACACCAGAATTTCCCTCGGAATCGCCCTGCTTCAACTTGTCGCCGCCCATCCGTTTGATTTGGGTGGGTAGTAAATAATTTTCAACCAAAGTCTGTCTTATTGTAGCAAAAACAAAATTTTTCTATGCCTTTACTTAAAAAAAATATAGTTTCTAAAAAAAGTTGGGAAATCCGTGCGTCAAAGAATCGAGAGGTATAAATTCTGGCAATTATGGCGTTGCGTCTCGCGTTGCGTCTTGCAGCACGTGTCGTGGCGCGTGCCGCGTGGCGCGTCACCGTACTTGGCGGTTTGCGTCGAGTGTAGCCTTGCGTCGCTCCAAATAGGTATATGACAAACGTAAATTGAGCCTCTTTCCGACCCCTATCATACCACATGCTCCATTTCCAGGGCTCTTCAACATCTTTGACCCGTTCCACCTGGGTGGAGGTGGCCAGCAACCACAAACCCCCGCCCAGCCCGTGCTCCAACAAGCTCAGGGATACTCTGGATGTCAGCCCTGCCAGGCCGCGCTGCCTCCGGCGCGCTTTAAGCGGTAAGTTAAGCTGAACACTCCTGATTTTAAAGTTGGGACAGGGAAAAACTGCATCGAATAGCCGATTTTTTTTATGGATTTCGGATGATTCATGAAATCAATTTTTAGCGAAGCCAAGGAGCTGACGATTGAGCACTCGGAGACGGTATCTTGTAACAACGAGGAGTACAGGGAGATTTTGAAGACTGTCGGTTTCCTCTCTCTCTCTCTCTCTCTCTCTCTCTCTCTCTCTCCTCTCTCGCTTTCTCGCTTTTTTCTGTCTCTTTATCTCGCTCTCGTTCTCTCTCTCTCTCTCTCTCTCCCGCTATCTCTGGCTCTCCCTCTCCCTCTCACTCTATCCATCGCCGAATCGAAAATTTTCCAGAACATCAAAGAAAGCGCCTACGAGTCGAAGCTGGCAATTTTTGCCGCCCTTCCGGATGAGGTAAAAGATGCGCTTTTAAACTTCAACTAATTCCAGCTAAAATTCCAGGACCACCACGCCGTCGTCTGCAAAAACAGCCCCCAGGACGAGAAGCTGATCTTCGCCGCACGAGCCGAGAAATTCTGCGCCCACTCGGCGAATAATATCACGTGTGCCTTGTTCCTGATGTGATTTTTCGGTTCAAAAAAGATGTACTTAATATTGAAGGTATTCAATTAATGAATAAATGCTGATTTATTGGTTTGAAAAGTTATTTTTAAAATTTAAGCGAGGCAAATTTAAGTTAGCTAGCTTTTATTACGATTTTTCGAGACTTTTATGCTGTTTTTAAGCATTACTTAACATTTTTGAAAGAGCTAGCTGCATTAAGAAATGAAGGCGTGCCTAAATGTTATAAAAACACCTTGCAAGTTGCATAAAATGAAACGTTTGAGATATTTTATCAAGACAATCAGCCGATCTAGCTTCCAGAAAAATCGATCCCTCCTTGGAGCCCACGAATTTTTCTAAAACTTGATAAGGACACCAGCGGGCCATCCGTAATCCCGAATCTGTTTCATTGCTCTTTTGCGGCTAAAAATGCGTTCTTTGCTGCCGTTAATATTCATTTTTCAATTTTGCAATGCGGCGTGAGTTTAAGGAAACACTATCTGAAAAAAATTATTTATTAGGGTTTACACCACGCCGATCTATAATGCTACGCGTGACCCGGCCATCAAGGTGTTGATTGGCTCACCTGGTAACTTCTAACTTTTAACTTTTAACTTCCTCAACTTAACTAGTTTTATGCAAATTTATAACCTTGTTGACCAAGGGTAGGAAAGCTACGATAGCTATAGCTTGTTAAAAACGATAAATTACATTACATATTACATCACACATCACTTGACATGATGTATAACTTTGCAGTCCAAACGATGTACTGTAATTACATGGACGTCGACTATTTCGGAATGATTATAATCGATGGATATGATATTACGTAAGTATTACAATCACTCAATCGCGCATTCTATCTCTCTCCTCTCTCTATCTATCTCGCTCTCTCTCGGTTTCTCTCTCTCACTCTCACTCTTTCTTTATTTCTCCCTCTCCCTCTCTCTCTCTCTCTCTCTCTCTCTCTCTCTCTCTCTCCCTCTCTCCCTCTCCCTCTCTCTCTTTCTCTCTCTCCCTGTCTCTCTCATGCTCTCTCTCTCTCTCTGCCTACTCAAACTTTACTAGCCAATCCGTCTCAGCCAAGAATATTTCTGTCACCGATGATGGTGAATTCACGAACGTCAGGTAGGCTGCGATATCCGGTTTTCAAAAAGACGTCCTAGGGATACCGTAATCATTGCCAATATGCCGATCACGAACTATGAATTTCAAGTCCTAAATACTGGAGCGAAAAGACCGAAAAATAAGATGTTCTGGGGTAACTGTAATCTGTTCATGGGCCGGTTGAATAATGTGAGTTTTAGAAAACCGATCTTTTTTTTGTCTTGGTCTGTTTCAGAGAAATTTACGGCTTATTTATGCATAACAAAATTCTCTAAAAACCACCCACAAATACCTTCATTTTCAGGGAACAATGGTTCAACCGGTAAAAGGACTTGCCAAATACCTGGACGCCCCGATCCTGACGTACTACATTCAGAATTTGTAAGAATACAATTACAGACTACAAAACACTCCAAACTAGCCATTTTTGCGTTAGGAGTTTCGGTCTGTCTGCTCTGTGCCATTACAATACCGACATTTTCCGAAAATTGCACAAAGCCTGATGTCACCATCCCTTTAACAATTCGCTTCCAGTACTGCCGACGTGACGATGGGCCAGATGACGCTCGGAGCGGTGGACAGCGAGCATTGCGAAAATTATAGGTGGTACCCGACGAATGGTGGGGAATCGTATTGGAATGTCTGGTTTACAGGGTATGTTGCTCTCTTTTTCGCGCGCTCTCTCTCTCTCTTTCTCGGTCTCTCTCACTCTCTCACTCTCTCGCTCTCGCTGTCAACAATATTTTCAGAGCCCAGGTCGGTAATGAGAGCTTTAACCAAGCCGGGTATGGCGCACTCTATCTAACGGATGGTACTCACAATGTCCCAACAGCCGTTCTTCAAGCCCTAGTCAAAGCCGGCGACATGAAGTGGTACGCGCCGCAGCAAAAGGTAAGCTGAGACTTTTGGAAAGCTCTTACAAGGGAACCTCAAGTTGGCACGGTGGAATTTCGAAAAACGCTCGCGGCTACCCCTAGGTTTTCGATTATGGCGATTCCAACGGTCTGGTCAGAATTTCCTTAATGGACCTGTGGACAGAGATACAGCACTTCCGGAAAATGATAATTTACATCCGAAAAATTAGCATTAGCGATAGGTTTATGAGGCCCTCCCATCACTATGGAATCACCAGTGGAGTGGCCGAGTGGTAAGCAGCTCGCTTGATAGGATGCTGACCAGGGTTCGAACCCGCTCACGATTTTTTATTTTGCTTTTTGACCGGAACTTTCTGCCCAACTCCACGTTTTGGTTACTTTCCGAAAATTCGTTCTGTTTCTAAAACGTCCAAAAACGTTAGCAGAGCCAAAAAAAATCAAAAAAATCTCCTTCGAGTGAACCATATGTAAAAAAAACGGAGCTGGGAACACCCAGCTGTTCGCATAATTTTTGCGAATTTTTGAGGCTTCTTTGGAGTAATCAGCCTAGGCCATAAACAAAATTTTTTTTCTTATAGTAAAAATCAAAACTGGGAGTTGGGCAGAAAGTTCCGGTCAAAAGCAAAATAAAAATCGTGAGCGGTTCGAACCCTGGTCAGCATCCTATCAAGCGAGCTGCTTACCACTCGGCCACTCCACTGGTGATTCCATAGTGATGGGAGGGCCTCATAAACCTATCGCTAATGCTAATTTTTCGGATGTAAATTATCATTTTCCGGAAGTGCTGTATCTCTGTCCACAGGTCCATTAAGGAAATTCTGACCAGACCGTTGGAATCGCCATAATCGAAAACCTAGGGGTAGCCGCGAGCGTTTTTCGAAATTCCACCGTGCCAACTTGAGGTTCCCTTGTTAGAAGCGGTCGGCAAGGCAGTTAAAATGTCATGAAACGTTCTCTTCAGCCTACTCTATTACTTCCAGTACCGCGTGCACTGCTCCAAGGCCCCGAAAATGCCGTCGCTGACCTTCTTCATCCAGGGCGACCCGATGGAGCTGCAATGGGATGATTACCTAGTAAGCTAGAACCTACAGGGGAACACTGTACTTGCCGGGCTCCTGTAGACGCATGCGAAAGCGCAGCGCAGAGCGACAAACAACCCTCCAAGAACACCCGCAGGGCGCCCGCGCGCTTAATAGAGCCAGATATACCCTTTTTAAGCTTGGGTTATGAAGGGATGGCAAAAGCAAAATTTTTATTCATCTTTCAGCCCGGCGAGGGATCAGAAAAAAACTAATTTTTAGGAATCGCACGATGATTCCTACTGCTATCTAATTATGGACGATCAAAACCCGCTACCCTTCATCTACACGGTCCAGTACTACTTCCAACGATACTTCTGCCTGGCTATAAACTACAGCACTCTGGAGGCTGGCCTTGGAAAAGTAAAAACACAGTTTTTGAGCAAGAATAGGCAGTAATAAAGCATTTATATGTCGTTCTCCTACCCGCAAACTAGCGTATTGTGTTTACATATTCAAAGTCGAGGTAAACGGGTTCAAGTTTAACGAAGCCACAGGAATTCCGGGTCGCCGAACCCGGAAAATCGATTTTACGCCCATACTGGCAGCCTTTTGAGGAGATAAGCAGTCGCCGAAATTTTTTAGGACTTTTAAAAAATGTTGCGCCTTTTCTGCACTTTTATTTTTTGTAGCTTGACGACAGCAAGGTATGTAAAATTCGTGACATTTTCTTGATTAGGCAAAAACATCCAGCATCTACGAAATTCCGATCTACAACACCTCACGAAATCCGGGCATTCTGGTGAAGATTGGGAATCCAGGTCTACAAAATTTCTTCTGAAATAGCACACTATATGTTACTTTAAGTATTTAAATTATTGTTTAAACATGATTAATTAGCTTAATTATAATTTGTTGTTAAGCGTCATTTCTCTTTTTTTAGCTCAAACAATATATTGTAATTACATAAATGAGAACCACTACGGGATGATTGTGGTGGACGGCTACGATCCGAGGTAAGATTTTTAATTTTCTTTTTTTTATTGGTTTGTATTTTTCATTGGTACTAAAATTTATGTCAGCTAATTAATGGTTTAATTTTAGTTAAATTTATTGCTTCATTGATATTGTTAAAAAATTTTTCAGCCAATCCGTGTCCGCAAAAAACATCTCTGTTGTGGAAAATGGTGATTTCACGCTTATGGAGTAAGTTTTTACGATTAACGCTCTTCAAATTTGCATATCAAGGTCCCTTTTTACCTTCAAAACCATTATCCTTCTAGAGACACCATCTTCATCGCCAACATGCCCCTCACCTCCTATAGGTTCAAATTCCTGAACTATGGCGCAAAGCCTAAAATGCGGCTGGTGCACGGAAATTGCAATTTGTTCATGGGAAGGCTTGATAATGTGAGAGTTTGATAGTTTGAAGTTGCTGAAAATTCTGATTTTTAGGGAACGATGGTGTCGCCGGTTGCTGAATTTAATAAATACCTCGACAAGCCGATTATTACTTATTATCTGAGCAATTTGTAAGCGGACAGGAGCGAGACGAGAGACAGAAGAGAAACCGAGAGAAACAGAGAGAGAGACAGAGAGAGAGAGAGAGAGAGAGAGAGAGAGAGACAGTGTTAGGAATGGAAAGGCTCCGCGTGAGAAATGTCGAAATTATGAGCGGAGGCCGATTTTTTCGCTTCCCAGTTTAGATTAAATTTTTTTAAAGAAAAAAAAGATTAAACTTATTAAGAAATTAAAGTTTCAAGCTCAGTTCAGCACGGCCGACCTCGAAATGGGGCGCATGACGCTGGGTGGGGTTGATACAAGCCATTGCGGCCCCTTTGAGTGGTATAACACGTCGGGAGAGTCGCAATGGAACGTACAGTTTACCGGGTAAGATTCATCTGATTTACCAAAAGCATGTAAGGGATGGAATTCATGACCGTATTAACAATCGATTTCTTCCCAAAAAAATGCCAATAATTCGTTTTAGCTACTCTATTGGAAGCTATTTTACCCCAGCCGTCGGTTCTGGAGATCTGTACCTCTCTGATGGAATCTCTCTGGCACCTAGCAGCTTGATCAACAAGCTAATATCTTATGGCAACTTTGAATACGATAATTTGTGGGATATGTTTGCAATTCCCTGCTCGGATTGGCCGGCCAACATGCCGGAGATCGGGTTCAGGGTATATGGGGACTATACGGTAATGATGAAGCCGGAAGATTACATGGTATGTGAGAGAGCGAGAGCGAGAGAGCGTGATGGAGAGAGAGAGTGAGAGAGAGAGAGAGAAGAGAGTGCTAGATATAAACCTTTGAGGAGCAAATCTACGACAATTGTTACATCTGGATCCGAGATGGAGGTGAATCTCCGTCGGCATACTCTGTACAGTACCATTTTCAACGATATAACTGCCTGGCAATTAATTACGGTAGCCTACAGGTTGGATTGGCGCCTGTTAAATAAATGTTTTCAATTATTGACATGTGAGACACCGAGAAAGAGAGAGTGATAGAGCGAGAGAGAGAAATACAGAGAGAGGGAGAGAGACAGAGAGAGAGCGAGAGAGTGAGAGAGAGACAGAGAGAGAGAGAGAGAGAGTGGTAAAGCGATAGAGATGACCGGTTTTAAAGGGACAGTGCCAGCAACCATTCGCCTATAGTTTCAATCCACACGTCCACATTCCATGACCCCAAACATCACCCGGGCGGCCGTTTTAATTGGTTCCCCCAAAAAAACTGTCGAAAAATAAGCTTTTGGCTCCCCTACCGCACCTTTGAAAATCCGATGACACCTCATTAAAATCGAAATCGGGCTCAGAGTTCACCAACTGGCATCAAAAGTTCAAAAAATGGGGCCGGGCGTGAAGTTGGCTATTTTAAGAGAAGCAGAAAACAAGAGAAAAAGTGTGGTGCGGAAATATGGTGTGGGATGGAAAAAAAGGAAAGCTCGGGGTCAGCTATGATATAAAAAAGTGGAAACACCGAATCGTAGAACAGTTGCTACGCTTACCGTAGCTTAAATTCCAGATGTTTTTAACTTTGACTAAGCTTTAAGGCGAATCTATTGAACCATCTCTCTCTCTCTCTCTCTCTCTCTCTCTCTCTCTCTCTCTCTCTCTCTCTCTCTCTCTCTCTCTCTCTCGCTCTCTATCTCTTTCTCTCTCTTTCTCTCGCTCTCTTGCACATGTTGCTCCCGAAAGCGCATAAATCATATTTTGAATGTCGCTTTTCGGCCAAAAAATGCTCTGAACGCCTCCTAGTGCGTCTCCAATAGAAACGATTTTTGCGAAAATTTGGAGAACGCAAAAACAACAAATTCTAGATAACTTTCTCGCTCTCACATAATTTCTCCCTTGCTCTTTTTCTCGCTCTCGCTCTCTCTCTCTCTCTCTCTCTACTACAAGTTTCAGATGAGGCTGCTCTTGTCGATCGCCGCTCTAATGATTGTAGCTTCCGCCGCCTCTTCATGCGCTGACGTTGGGCCAAAATGCAAGGTATAACCATCTCTTTCAATTCTTGTTAATTCAGTGTTTAGAAATTTCTAACCGGTCTCCTCACCAAATTAACTGACAGCTTCACTGTGAACGACGAGGTGGTGTGCAAGGTATGCCACTTAAAATCGAGCTGAATGTCAAATGAGTTGATTTTTTAGGTGAGCAAAGACCTCGGAAACCAGGTGGTGCAGGGGGCTACATTTGAGAAATGTACCGAAGGTAGGGAAGCTCTCTCACCCCCTCGCTCTCTCACTTACTCTCTCACTCTCTTTCTCTCGCTCTCTCTATCTCTCACGCTCTCTCCCACACTCATTCGCTCTCGCTCTCTCTCACTCTCTCTCTCTCCGCCGCTTCCTTTCTTTTCTCTCACAACTTTGAACTATACTTTTCAGCTCTCTCCAACAACTCCGACAGCTACGTGAGCACACTAATGACGACCAAAATCGCGTTGGCACCAACCTTGACAAGTTTTATGAGCTGCTTGGGAGGAATTGTAAGTTGATAGAGAGAGAAAGCGAGAGAGAGAGCGAGAGAGAGTGAGATAGAGCGAGAGGGAGCAAGATAGAGAGACAGGGAAAGATGAAGAGAGAGAGAGGGAGAGAGAGAGAGACAGAGACAAGGACAGAGAGTGAGACAATTATTGCAAAGCGCATCTTTTTAGAACAAGAAAGGGCCTGTTCGACTTCCTGTCCGACACGCTACTGGTGGCAATCAAGAACAAGCTGAAGAAGGCGTACAACAACAAAGTAGGCTAAAAACTACACGCTAGTTTAATAGTATTTAAAAGCTTATATTTAAATTAAAGAGAAACAAATCAGCTTAATAAAATAATGCTATTTTCAGATCCGTCCTAAGATGCTAAAGATGATCGAAAACGGCAAGTCGATAGCGCTGCGCCTTGAGGAGTCGTGCGCGTTGGGAAACGCAATGGCCAATGTCAAGAATATTAAGGCTATCGTCAAGGTAGATGGTGTTAAAAGGATAGTCACGCGTGGAAAAGCGCAGCATTCTGACGAAATTTTGAATTTTTACCCAAATTCTCAGAACAACATGAAGCTGACGTACAAGGAGACGTGGCAAAAATGCATCGCCGACGGGCTGATCAAGAAGGGATTCCTGAAGATCGGGAAGTTCATCGGTCCCAGCTTCACGTGCAAACAGACCACGCCTTCCGGATAAGCGACGCGATGGCTATGCATTAATGTCGGTCGACGATCATCCGTGTCAGGCTACTGGGTACAAATTAGAGTGTGTCGTTTGCAAATACAAATCCACTTTGAATAAATAAATCCAAATCACGGATATTCAAATAATCCAGAACCGTTATTTGAATAACCGTTCTCCCGGAGTGCCGATTCAAATATATTTGAACATGTTCAAATAAAACCAAGCTTTGTCAAATCGCTCTCCTTTTGACAAAACGTAGTCAAATCTTTCATTCAAATGAGAAATGTCAATTTCGAGACGAGTTGGGCTAAAATATCAACCGCCAAATGTCGCACAGCCCTGCAACGCCGTTTTTGCAGAATGCCGGCATCAAAAATATCGGCAACAAAAATGCCGACACAAAAATTTTTCGATATAGATGTTAGCATTGCATATCGGAACAAAACCTCCCGTCGGCATTTTCGCGCTTCGGCATTTAGCATGTCGGCATTTTCAAGACGGCGTTCTGACAGTTGTCATATTGCGCGTGGTGAGCCGATAGGCACTTTGGTTGTCTGCCGCCGATTCCGATCACCGAAAACTGGAAACCCTAACATTCCCGAAATACCGAAAAATACCGTCATTTTTCACTATTCGGCATTATAGCATCTAGAAAATGTTCGGCGTTGCTATTCTAAGGTCAACAAAGGCGCTTCTTGAATCCATGGGCGCGATTTTTCAAATTTCGTTGAGCTTGTCCAGCCCGACTTTATTTGAATATGTTCAAATATATTTGAATCGCAGCGGAGGTGGTTCCGTTATTTGACGGATTATTTGAATAATTTTCGGGAGGCCTTCAAATAATTTATTTGAGCGTGCTCGAATATATTCAAATAATTATTCAAACACGACACACTCTAGTACAAATAAAGCGTTAGAAGCTTCTGATGGATTGTCGAAACCTATGCAAATTAGCCCAACTCAAAGATACGCATCAATAGCCGGTGCGACTGTTTGCTCATCTGCGACCCATTGATGTCAATTTCCAACCCAGATTTTCACAGAGTATGGATTTTAAAGTGCGGTAAAGGTATTTTCGGTGTTTTTACCTTTTTATGACTTCTCAGAGCCGCGACAGTGACGCCTTTATAGGTAGCGCAAGCGCGGCGTGCGCGTCGCGTGCAACGGACAGAATAAAATTTCTGTAGCAAGAGATGGATTTAATGATTGAATCTCCCTTCAGCCTATCCGCTATGAAACGAGCATTAATGATACTAACCCTAAAAACTATAGCATTTCGAAGTCAAATCCGGCGTCAAATTTGGAATCTGATCGGACACGCGGTTCTGATTCAACTACACATTAAGTAATAGAAGCCTGGAAGCTCAGCCAAATCTTTCGATTTGGGTCCGGATTGGCCGTGAAAACACGTGAGATTTCCGCTTCCGATCAAAAGCCCCTCTGTCCAGTCCGGGGTTCGCTTATACTTCCGAAAATCCGATTCCCGAAAATTGGTTTCCCGAAACTTGGAGCCCCGAAAATCGGAGTCCCGGAAAATCTGACTCCCGAAAATCTGAGTCCCGAAAATCTGAGTCCCGAAAAATCTGACTCCGAAAATTTGGCTCCTGGTTTTAGGCTTCCGGCCCCAAAAAACCCAAATCACTTAGGGTATTTTCGGGATTTAGATTTTCGGGAGTCGGAGTTTTCGGGACTCCGATTTTCGGGAGTCAGATTTTTCGGGACTCAGATTTTCGGGACTCAGATTTTTCGGGACTCCGATTTTCGGGACTCCGAGTTTCGGGAAACCAATTTTCGGGGATCCCATTTTCGGGAGTGTCATCGGAATTCGTCCAGTCCACTTCCGGACAAGTCCAACTGACGCCGAACTGGCGATCAAAAAATGCGTGGGTGTGGCGTGCGGGTGGTTTTCGATATACAGCCATTGGTCATTTTTGCAGTAATGCGCGCTAATTGGACTCTCGCTAGTGGTTTTCACACCTCGCCTGTCAGACGGGGTGTTTGGGAACAAGTACCAACTGTCGAGCAGGGGTTACCGCATTTTTTGAGAGAGTTCGGGGTTCGTACCCCGGTTACGGTACCGTACGCGAATTGCATGTAGAAAAACCAGCAGGAATTAAAGAAATCTATCAAAGGTAGACTCAAAACCTTGAAAGATATTAGGGAAAAAGTTTTAAAGCCTGGAAACAGATTCTGGATATTCGAAAATCCATGAATTTAATCTCACTATTAGAAAATACGCTTTTTTTAAATATAATTAAAGCAGAATCTTGTACTATCAGTTTCTGTACCCGTAGATCTGCGGCATCTAAGAAACTTGCGAAGCCGTGGTGAATTGGTTCTAAAAATATAACAGTCAAAAGCCATACGAATTAATAACAAAAACTTACAAAAATACGCTTCAAATAAAATTTTTCTGCTACAGAAACTTCCGAAAATTTTCCAAACTACGGTCCAGTAAAGCCGACTTTCGAAAAGCTCACGCATTCGTTGCGTTTTTTTGCCCAGAAACATCCTTGACAAACCGAAACTAATTGGGTGTCCAATAGGAACCAAAAAACGGTGTTCCGGTTTCGACGATTTTTGAGCGGGAAATTCCGGGGTTAGATGGAGAGACAAAGCAGGAGAGAGAGTTGGACAGAGAGAAGCCTATAGCGCAGTTTCGTTTTTTAATTGTTATAGAGCCTACGGTGGATTACTGGCTTGGTCTATGGGGATGAAAAGTATGGCCAGGAATGGATATAAAAGGCCGTGGGTAGCTGGGGCTTTTGAAAATGCTCGGTTTCTTTAAATTTAGATGTTTTCCGATTTGAAAGCCCGAAACTCGAACAGTAAGGTTGCGGTAGTCTCTCTCTCTCTCTCTCTCTCTCTCGCTCTCTCTCTCTCTCGCTCCTTAAATCAAACTTTAGGTAACCCCACAGAATGCTAAAGCTTCTGATCTCCGTCTCATGCCTGTTCGCCGCTACGCAGGCTGCCTGCAGCTACAGTGGCCCGAAATGCAAAGTATTTCCCAATTTCAATATTTTTCACTATTCTAGGATTTCATCAACACCACCCTCGCAAAACTAACCACCTCCTTCTCGGTCAACGATGACATCGTGTGTACGGTAGGCTACAAACTGCCCAGCATCATATTTTTGGGCTCCAGATCGCCAACGACCTCGGCAAGGCTGTCGCTTCCGGGATCACGTTCGAGCAGTGCACAAGCAGTGAGTCCCTCTCTCTCTCTCTCTCTCTCTCTCTCGTGCTCATTGAATTGCCTCGTTTAGGCCTCGCAGCCAACGGCGGCTCCTACAAGACCAAGCTGGTAATGCAGAAAGCGAGCATGGCGGGGCTTCTCATGCAGTTCCAGAGCTGCCTGACTGATTGCGTAAGTCGACGTTTCTCCAACGTAGAATAACATACTTCAGGGTGACGCCGACGTCATGGACTTCCTGCCCTGCACCGTACTCGAAGCAATGAACAACAAGCTGGCCAAGCCGTACAAGCAGAAGGTGAGGATGAGGGAGATTGATAGAAAAAGAGAGAAAGAGAGAGGGAGAGAGATCGAGAGAGAGAGCACGAGGTATCAACAGTTTTCTTGAGATCCAACCAAAAATGGCCGAGATGAAAGCCGCCGGAAAATCGGAAGCCCAGCGAATGGAGGCCTCTTGCGCTTTGGGAAAAGCCATGGCCACACCGGCCCTGATTTCCGAGGTCACCGGGGTAAGCGAGAGACAGACAGATAGAGAGAAAGAGGGAGAGAGAGAGAGAGAGAAACATGATTTCTTAAGAAAACCATGTCGCTGACGTGGAAAGACACTTGGACGAAGTGCATTGTCAACATCGTGATGAAGCAGAATGTGATGACCCTCGGCAAATTCATCAAGCCCGCATTCAAATGCAAGCAGAGCAAGCCGTCTGGCTAACACAATTAAGCCCGACTGACTTAGGGTTCGCGATGTCAATAAATAATTCAGAGTTTTGCGAAGTCCACAAGAGTATCGAGAGCGCGTGGAAGAGAGAAAAAAGAAAGCGAGAGGGCGAGAGAGAGAAACAGCAAGCGAGAGAGAGAGACAGAATGAAAAGGAGCAAGGAAAACGAAGCTTAAACAACAAGTATTAATTGTTTAGTTCGCATACGAATTCATCAAATTGATCATGCTTTTCCTCGACTCTTCGAGCATCAGATTCTGAGCTTCAAGCTGACCGCGAAGATCATCTACATATCGCTGTCGGTCGTCGAGTTCAGCGACTGAAAAGTCTCTGTTTTTCGCTCGCTCGCTCTCTCTCCTTCTCTCTCTCTCTATCTTTCTTTCTTTCTTTCTCTTTCTCTGTCTCTCTCTCTCTCTCTCTCTCTCTCTCCCTGTCTCACTAACCCAAATGCGCCTGCTGCTCGTCGAAATCCTCCTGTATCGCCTTCAGCTTCTCCTCCAGTTGTCGTATCTGGCGTGCATGCGTCTGCTCGAGGATGAAGCGCTCGACTCGAGCCTAAATTCCTTGAATTCAGAATGCGACCTGAAAACATACCCCCAACTTTGGGATCAGCTCCGTTCTAATGACCCATTGAATGATCTCGTCAATTGCGCGCTTTTCGAGATGTTCTTCGTAGTGCCTGGCCATCGCCGGAGCGTCTTCGTCGAATTGGTCCATCACCCGGCGCTTCAGGCTAAGCTTTTCAGACTCGAGGTCGACGTGGTCGGCCAGTTCGGCGCACTGAAAATGGTATCTGGTATCCGGTTTGCCCGACGGAAGCTTTCGTTTCCGTCTCCGTACTACTCCCTACTCCCTACTTTTCCCGCCTATCTTGTGCAGATTTTGATGCTGATTCAGATTTTCCCGAATTGGAAATGACTAGGCTAGAAATGCTATATTATTTTCCGCCCTTTAAAGCATCATATTTTTTTTTATGCCGATTGTTTTAGAGGTTTTGAACCTCTAAAACAATCGGCATAAAAAAATTCAGCAACAAATACACGACAAGCCCGCTTACCAGCTCCCCAAGATCAGCCACGCTTGTCTCGGCCAGCACGATGAGGGTGTTCTTCAACAGTTTGTGCGCATTTTCGCGGCTTCTTTCGGTGTGCATTTGCTAAAAATGTATCTTTGACAATACATGGAATTTCGCGCTTACAGTAAACTTCTCGAACAGCGCCTGCCTAGCCTCATTAACGGTGGGACGGGGCCGAACGTCCTTGGTTTCTGAAAAATTGCGACATTCTTCAGAGAGAGCCCGATAGAGAGCCCGATAGAGAGCGAGAGAGAGAGAGAGAGAGAGAGAGAGAGAGAGAGAGAGGGAGAGCTAACATCGCGTTTCAGGTTTCGATTTAAAATCCGAATTTTTCTTTGTAAATTGTAAAGCTGTATTTTGCGGCCATAATTTTTATTTTTTGATCAGATTTTTATTAAACCGAGAATATATAGTATTTTTTCAGTTACCTGACGCTTCTTGAAATAAACTGACAACCTGCACAAACCTCGATCAAACAACTCAAAAGCCGCCTCCATGCTTTGGGCATGTTTTTCGCGCAACCGATCCGATTCGACGGCCTCGTTCTGGTCGAAAAGATTTCCTCCGCGTTTGAAGCCATTCTTATAGATTTTCTTCGCCTCTTTCACGCTTTTCCCCAGCTTTTCGGTCAGATAACGTGTGTTATTTCGCTCGACCAGGTTCTCGCAGCGATTCTGGAAAAAAGATTAGACTGCGGCCACTCTAGGCTGTTTTTTATTAAAGCAGCACGAGGAGAATAAAAATTAGATCACTTAAAAAACAATTTTTTTTTACAAATCATACCTTAATGTTGGACTCGAAGTTCTCCCGGCTCGTCTGCTTCTCAAAGGCCGATCCGATGCATTTGACGGTGTCGTAGGCCTAAAAAAGTTCCGAAATTACCCGAGGTCCTACTGACCACACAAAACATCTTATAACATCTTAATTTACCAATTAACGAAATGTATTATGTGTAATTGTATGTAATTGATTAAAAGCTACAGTGACAAAAACGCAAAAATGATTGGTAATGAACTAACCTGAAGCGCAACTTGTACAGCTTGATCCGCCTGTCGCTGGATTACGGTGGGAGGTACGCTTTCATTAATGGTTGCGGCGCTGATCTACATTTCAATTCGTCAGTTTATTTATCTCTCTCTCTCTCTCTCTCTCTCTCTCTCTCTTCTCTCTCGCTCTTTCTCGCTCTTTCTCTCCCTTTCCATCGCACTCTCTCTCTCCTTCTCTCTCTCTCTCTCTCTCTCGGTCTCTCTCACTCTTTCTCTCGCTCTCTCTTTTATCTCTCTCTCGCTCTCTCTCTTTTACCTTCTGAAAATGCCCATCAAACACATCATTCCCGGCCTTTTTCGCGAGTTCAAAAGTGAGCATAGCGGTGGCCTAAAATCTTAGGTTTCTAAAAACTGCCTAAGTTACCGTACCGTAAAGGCGGAGCTGATACACTTCAGGTCCATCGACTTGATCTCGGCGCAGATTTTCTAAGTTTTATTGAAATTTTTTGCCCGGGGAAGCTACCTCGACATAACTTTGGTAGAGCATGCCATTCAGCTCGTTGCCGAGCACCGTTTTTGGCTTGCAGGACGTAACGGCGTAGTCGGCGCACTCGTTCAGTTGCTCCAGAAATTCGTCGCCGCAGTCTGGAAAGTTCCTGAATAATCACTGCTAGCTTGTCTAGGTCTAGGCCCGCTAGCTCAAAAATGCTCTCTGTTAGCTGGCTCTAGGCTTCCGGTTGCTCCTAAACAACCACTCCGTCACGGATTTGTGCTAGCTTGCCCAAAACATATCTCCGATCCCAAATAGTCCCTGCTAATTGGCTTCTTCCTCTTGTTTTTACTTTTCCTTTACAGTTTGCAATCCTTACCCTTAGCCAAGATTCTGTCACTGGCGGTTCGTACGGCTTCGGCTGGTGGGACAAGTAGACAAGCATCAAGCTAAATTTACGAAAAATTGCTAATAATTAGAATCCTACCTTTTCGAACGCACTTTCGAGATCTGTCATCATTCCAAGGAGTTCGGGAGAGCGACGAGCGGATACCTAAAAGGAATTGGACTGAAGATTAAAGCTGAGACTATTTATTTGTATTGTTGACCCTTTTTAAATTATGTTATTTATTTTGATGGCTGTCATTAATTATATTAATTGTTTTTATAATAACGATCTGATTAGGAACACTGAAAATCCAATACCTTCACGTAATCCAGATATTCCTTGCCATGCGCCAATCCCGTATCTTCAGCTTGGTCGCGGATTAGGAAGAAGAAGTTCTGAAATTTTGGAAATTTGATGGAGCCTTAAAGGGAGTGGAAAGTACCAACATCGACCCGCTCCGGTGGCTAGGTCTAGACAGTTACGAAACGCCTCACTACGCTGTAAGCCTTATAAAATTTAAACTGTAGCTAAGGAACTCAAATTTCCGTGCATGAGAGCGCCTGCAATTTATTTACGTCTTCTTGCGTATCTGTATGGACCCAGCTCTCAGAAAGGGTTGAAATTTCTAGTTTCTAGCTTCTTTAAACTGCCTCACCTGGCCGATCTTTTCCTGATTCTTTCGAGCCAGCGCTAAAAATGACGAGATGTGAGCGAGCTGCTGGGAGTCGAGCAGCTCTTTGCTGTTTTGGATCTGAAACGAGTTACTCTCTCTCTCTCACTCTCTCTCTCTCACCTTCTCTCTCTGTCTCTCTCTCCCTATGGGAAAAGCTTACGGTAAAGGAAGAGAGTAGCAGGGCGATAAGTGAGGTTCTCATCGAGAGCTCGGGCTCACTCTGGGTATCGAAGGTACCTTGAGTGTCGAGTAGCAGCATAGCCATCTGAAATTGTTAGAGTTCTCTCTCTCTCTCTCTCTCTCTCTCTCTCTCTCTCCCTATCCCGATCTCTTTCTCTCTATCTCGCTCTGGCTCTCTCTCTCTCTCTCTCGCTTTCTTTCTCACTCTCTCCTACCTCTTTCCCATCTTCTCCCTTCTTTTTGAAGATCTTTGGCCAAACTTGAATTCCCATCGTGTGCGCAACATAGCCAGTTTGGAATGGGATCTGGCCGGGACCACTAAATCAGCATAGAGTATAACTTAATATTGCTTCGATACCCAATAACTTCGTCAGGAAGGTAGGCCTTGTTTTCTCCTTTTTGTAACCGCCTCAACAAGGAATTGCATGCGAAGGATTTTCCGCCTCGGAACTTGCCCGTGATTGCGATAATTCCCACCTGAAAAAATTCAATATAATGTTATCAAGAGGTTTACAAACGCTGAAAGGGCTAAATCTAGATTTTTTGAAGCCGAAATCAGCGAAAAATCCCGGCAAATTAAGAAATTTGACCTTTTTGAGGGTAAAACCTGAAAAAACAGGTTTACGAGGATAATTTGCCATCAAAATAGAAAAATTACCATCAACCAGGGTTGAAAAGCCGCTTCGCGACTTTTCAACCTTGGCCGCCGTCTAATCCTATGACGTTCTTTATTTTGCATAATTGTGCCTCAATTCCGATGACAAAAAAAAATGAAAAATGAGTGCTTTGGGCCTTTATATAGGCTACTGCAACTTTCGGCGTATGCTAATTTTCTCCTAACAAAGTGGGCGGCCGAATTTTTTACGAAAAACTTAATTTTAATGTCGAAAACAACATATTTTACAAAATCTGATATGTGTGCAGTCATCTCCAGCCCATTACGCATCTAATGACGTATCAAACACCTCCTTACACCCCTCCCCTCTTGAGATATCCTCCGGACAGACAGACGGAAGTGGATGCAAAGTGGCACACACACACACACACACAAACACACAAACACTATTTTTTTATATATAGTAGGATAAAGATTACCCTACAAACGCAAATCTCAATCACTGAGCTAAAGCTATTTTAAAACTATCTCAATGCGTCAAAAATGACAATTCTCACCTGCCGATCCCCAATTTCGGCGCATAGCCGCTCCAAAAGTGGCTTATCCAAATTGATCCCCGCATCAGTTAGACTAATCAGGGTCTCCATTTTAAAATCAGCCGAATTAGTAGTGCCAAAACCCGGGAGAAGCCTTGAAATGAGGGATGGCATTGCGGCGAAAATATGTGATAAAGGGTTTTTTGCCGCAAGACCTCGCGACGGCCATTTTCTTCTGAAAGATATTGGCCGGTGGGAACGCGGTGGAAAAATCGATCGTTTTGGGGTTGTTTTAAGGGATGGAAAATTGCAAGAATATACCGGATTAACGTAAGGTATCGTTTAATCTTAACTGAGATTTTAGGGCAAAAACTGGCACAAAGACACTACAAAAATTTTAGAAGAATTTTGACTTTGCGGCTAAATTTAACAAAAAATGTTTAAATTTTTCAATTCCTCAAAATTGCTTGAAAATATATTATAGATTTGTGGCGCTTAAACCATTAAAACAATAAAAACTAGATTATATAGAATTTTATATAGGCGGAAAATGAAAAGTAGCTCCACCTGCCAACCCAGCCCCCCGCTAACAGTCCAGTACCAAAAAAGGCCAATTCGGTTAGTTGGTGGCTGGTTCATTTCTGTCCTTTGACTCGCTTTAAAGGGATGCCGACCGCATAGTCAATCGGTTACGCGCGGAAAAGAAAATGTCTCTGCGCCTCTCCCCTGGGCGCGCTCTCTCCCCTGTTGGCTACTTGCCAATTTGTTGATGAGGGGGGATCGACACATGCCGTCGGCAGCCCTTTAATCCTCAAGAAAAACGGTCTGAAAAAATTGGTTATTTTCCGGTTTTTCCCCAACGGCCAGCTGTTTTTCACATTTCCGGAAACGGCATTCAATTCCCTGTTGACAAATCAGACATCTAGGAAAGTTTTTGGGCTAAAAACTCCTAAACAAATTTAGTTTCTACTTTTCTAGGCTTCATAAACTTTCAATAACACCCTTGAAAGCGTTTTCAAATTCCAGAAACGTGTAATTCAAAGGAGCTTTTGAGTGAATGCCGGTGACCCGCCAAAAATCGGCCGGAAAGAATTATGTTACCCGTTTTTGAATAGATCGGCCCGTGAATCAGCTGCAGAAAAGTTTTGGGTCAAATTTGAGTAGATTCAATTGAAAGAGACGATATAAATAGCTCAATTTCCATCTTACCATGTCCCACGTCTAGAAGATGATTTCTAAGCTGATTGTATTCTGCGTGTTGGTCGGAATTAGGTATTTTTTGAATCGTTTGGGATTTTTTAAACATTTTCATCATTATTTAATCTATTTTATGTATCCTATCTAATACTTTACTACCCTTTTTTAGCGCTGCCGAGCCTACACAACGCAAAATTACCGGCAAAGTATACTGTAATGCAAAGCCAGCAACAGGGGTCACGGCCTACTATTATGGACCTCGCGACACGAACGGTGGGAATCTATCACTTAAAAATCTTCATTGATGAAAAATTTGAGTATTTATATTTTTTAATTCGTATTGACAAATCCAATCAGTTTTTTTGGGCCGCTTGACTGATTTAAATTCCGTCCCAATGATCTTAAAGGAACCCCGAAGCCAGGGGGGGCGAAATGCTAGTTTTCGACATTTTCGGTATTTTAACAAAATTTCCAGAGTACATAGCATCAAAAATACACCAAGAATTGCATTAGAAACCAAAATAACGTAATCTAAAAAATTATAACAAATACAAAAATAACCCCTAAAAATAGAGTTTAAAAAATTTCTTATGGTTTATTGACAGAGCGTAAAAATATATGAATTTTTTTAAGCTTAACCGGAAATAATTTAAAAAATAGTTATAGCAATAAAAATCGAAAATCCCCGAAAAAGGTTCAATTCTAGTCTTCGAAATTTTTGAAATTTTTGTGTGATTAAAAAGTTATGTAAAAAATGTCAATTTCCGCCCCAATCAGGTAAAATAAGACAATTTTACTCCTAACCACTCTAACCAGTCGTTTTAGCCGCTGTCTGGGATCCGAAAGAAAACGCTACAGTAGGAGAGGGCGGAACTTTCACCATTACGGTAAATGCTATCGATTTTAAATATGTTATATTTATATTTTATATTTAAACACTATTAAAATGTTTTCAGCCGACGGCTAGGAAAATGATGGTTTTTCAGGTGTCCGACTACAAAAAGAACAGCTTCGTCCGAATCCCGCATCGCTGTATGGAGAATCCCTGGGTACGGCTACGCCGAGCTCCGATTTACGAACATTTTAGCCCGATTGCAATGCCGTTGCTCACGTCAATGTGAGGGAGGCGGTAACGGAGGCAAGTACAACCTTGGATCCCACGACACAAACCGCAAGCACACTGGGACCTCTCCCTCCGGATGAGAATCCAACGGTAAGTTAGAGAGAGAGAGAAAGAGAGAGCGAGAGAGAGTGAGAATGAGAGTGAGAAAGAGCCTGGGAAAGTAGACACGAAAAGCGTCAGAAAGTGGGCAAGAGCGAGAGAGAGAGAGAGAGAGAGCGAGAGAGAGAGAGAGAGACGAGAGAGCCAGAGCGAGAGAGAGCAAGAGGGCGAGAGTTGAGAGTCAGGGAGCGGCAACTCATGATAATTATAACGCCAAACTTTTGTACTCTTTTCCAGACAGTGGCTCCTCCCCCCACAACTACTGGGACCCCAGGGGTGGTAGGTTTTTTGTAATTTCACCAAAACTTTTGGTGTTTAGAGTACCGAGATCGACATGGGCCGCCTGGACCTCGACAATCTGCGCAATATCGAGTGGGAATGCAAGGACGGGAAGAAGTATCCGCAGCTTACCCGCTAGACAACAAAATTGAGATTCGTCACGTCATTTTATTTGGTTTTAGATTTGTTTCTCATTATTATGCTGCCATTCATGTGAATAAATTTTACGCTTACATTCTCGAGAACCTCTTCGAAATTAAATGTCTCAGATTTAGAAACCTTGCGATCATCCCTGATTTTTTTACCATTACGCAACGTCGGGTATTTACGTACGTACGCAACCTTGTTGGCATTCAATTTTCGATAAATTTTCAAAAACCTCAATTATCATTAACCATAAGTAAAAAATTGCGTGTTTGGCTGGCAATCGGTCCGGCGGTACCTTTGCAATTACAAGGACTGGAAATTGAGTTATTTTTAATTTTGCAAAATGACATAGTGAATCCATTATTATTCGATCGAGCTTGGAATTCTGGCCAAATCCCGTCTTACAAAAAAAATTACTGAACGTCCACGGTGGCAAAAAAAACTGCTCGAACACGGCCGAGGCCGTTCATTTCTCTCGAAAAGCTGTAAAAGTAGAAAATTTTTTTGGAAGGCCGTTTTGGCTCAATAGTTTTTAAAATGGGTAAATCACAATTTGGTGTCGTCTACTATCTAACAAATTCACCGAATTCTCGCGCGCTCCAATCCCTTTAAATCATTTTTTACATGAAAGTTCCGAAATTTCGCAATTTCTCATCCAGCGATCACTCAAACTGATCATCCAACGTGAGACGAGCACATTTTTTAAGTTTTTCATAAAATTTTGTAACTCCTATTCATCTATTCAGCCCCAAAAACTGGTCTCCTATTTGCAAAAGTTTCCTTTTTAACAGTGGGGTCCTGATTCAGAGGTCGCCTTTTCAATGGCAATTTTATAAAATAACCAGCTGACCCTCGAGAGTTTATCATTCTCGTCAATTCTCCCGAAAGAATGCTCCTGCCAGCCGTCATCGGACTGATTTCGTTCGGGTACGGTAATGCTGTTTGGCGTACGGATACGGTATTCCGTATCCTGCGTAACATAGCAAAAAGCGATTTTTCGAAATCGTTGATCCAACGTTTTCAAAATGCTTTGAGCGGCTCTTTAAAACTGGCCAATTCCAGGCTCGCCTCAGCCGACGGTCTTGTCGCCCAGGGAAAAATCCTGTGCCAAGGCCGTCCCGCACAGAATATGCCCATCTATCTCTACAGCAAGGACGACACCGGTTCGTTTTTCACTACTTCCGATTCGAATTCGGTTGAAGAACAAGGCTTCAGAATCGACCCCTTCAGCCTACTGGGTCCCGATAACCATTTTCCGGTCGATAGCAAATAAATACATTTTGCGGTTCTTTAGCATTACCGGGGCGTCTTTTTCTTTAAATTCAGCTTTAAAATTAAAATTTATTTCATAGGGTTTCTAATCCGTTTTGACAATTCCTAGACGTAAAACTACTGCAAACCTTTATTGAAAATCCATAAACCAACGATTTTTACCTCAACAAGGACCAATTTTGACCAGAAGTTGCTCCGAAAAGTTTAGTCAGACTTTTTACTTTACTTTTTTTTTCCGAGAAATTGCTCGACGCATTGGATTTAGTAACCCCTTGCTACAAATACTATCTAGATAGTTATGATTATGTTGCTAGGCATTTCTGGCCGTATAAAATTTTTTTAAGGAAGCAACTGGTTTCACCCCATCGCCGAAACGCGCTCGAACGCGAACGGCGACTTCCTGTTCCAATTTGCGGTAAGGACTTTGGCAATTATCGAAAATTGAGATTGGATTTTGCCATTTCCTCAAAAATAGCTGCTGCCCTGTCCAACTTTCCAACTGTCCAACTTTTCCACGGGTTTTTTGTAATTTCGCTTCAGGGACAACGAATCTCCGACGACAGCTACCTGCAGATTCCGCACCGTTGCGCGTATGTGACGCCGGTAAAAATATTACTAAAATTCGGAATCTAGGACTTTTAGAATAATTGCAACATGCTTGCCAGCTACCCGGTCGACCGTCGCTACATTTCTGGTGGGAACAGGCCATCTGTAAGTAGAGAGATGGTGAAAGAGCGAGAGAGAGCGAGAGAGAGAGAGAGACAGAGAGAAAAGAGAGAGTGAGTGATAGAGAGAGACAGAGAGAGAAGAGAGAGAAAGAGAGAGGGAGACAGAGGGAAACAGAGAGATAGAGAGAGAAACAGAGAGAAAAGAGAGAGTGAGAAGATAGAAGGAGAAAAAAGAGAAAATCAGAGACAAAAAGAGAGACAGCAAGAGTGAGAAAAAGTGAGAGATAGATAGGCAGGCAGAGAATGAGATATCCTCACTGCGTCCGTTTTTTAGTACACTTGGCAAGTCGGCACCCTCGAGCTCTCCGGCCGCTCCGATCAACTGCAATGTCAAGGAAAGAGAGTGGTATCTACTTAACATAGCTTCTTAATGCACTTTTCAGCTCAAACAAGCCGAACCGACGGAACAGGAACTTCCGGAAGATGGGCTAATCTGTACGGTCGGCAGCGTTGGGCCTGTGCCTGGAGAAGAAGGCGAGACTTCTGAAGGCCATAAACTCTGCGTCCCCGTAGTCGTCGGCAGAATTACGGACATCACTGACGAGCCAGCAGATGAGCCTGTTACCGTAAGAATTATTTGATTGATCTGTGATTTATTGATCGATCGTAAGAATTACTGTAATTTAATTCAAGGCAATTCGCATTTCCTCAGACTTCCCATTACTACCAGAAATTCTGTCTATTTCAGCCGACCGAGCAGATTCCGTGGCGCTACAGGGGACACTTCTGAATTTCAACAAAAGATTTGAGTTTACAGGTTTAATGCTATAAACTACTGCATGAATACACATGAAATTACATACAAAAATTTGCCCTTTCGAGATGGGATGACAGTCTTATGATCCCTATCAGATGCCAGCTTTCTGCTATTTTGTGATCTCAAAGCTGATCTTTGGCTAGTGTGAGGGAATGAGAGAGAGCGCGATAGGGAGGGAGTATGAGAGAGAGCGAGAGAGAGAGGGAGGGAGAGAGAGAGAGAGAGAGCGAGATAGAGAGAGAGCGAGATAGAGAGGGACTATGAGATAGAGCGAAAGGGAGAGAAAGAGTGAGAGAAAGAGAGAGAGAGACAGAGAGAGAGAGAGAGAGAGAGAGAGAGAGAGAGAGAGAGCAAATAAGAAAGCACGCCGGGAACAATTCTTGTGCTTTCCGTCTGCACTCCAGAAATCATGAATTGCGAGCCGAATCCAGAGATTTTTAAACATTAAAATCGTTAAATTTTTCTTTGAATTGAGCAAGAGAACAAGAGAGAGTGCGAGCGAAAGAAATTAAATTTTTGAGGGTCATTTTGACCTTTTCGTCTTTCCCCCAATCTCTATCGTCCGAAAATTACCACCAATAGAGATAAGGATGCTTACGTGTTCCGTTTTTGCCTCTCTTGCAGAGATCAGAGTTTTCTGGTGCTTTTTGATGCCGTATAAATCGTAAACTGCCACTTTCCCGCAACTTTCCGCTGCCGGGAGTTATTCAGGGTGACCGGGTGTCCCCAAAAAAATTTCGGAAGACTATCGAATGCCGTTTTTTAGTGTTTTCAGCATCGAACAATAATTGTAAATATATTGCTTTTGGATAGCTCCCTAAATAAGTAATAGCAGAATTTATCTATTTTTAAAGCATGGAATAGGCCTTGCCGTCTGCGCAAAACCAATCAAACGTATACAATCTTCCCATGCAGGCGTGCAACCAGGTGTTACTAAGATTTTCGTCACATGCCCAGTCACAACTCGGGATATGGGCTACGCAGTTGCCGGTTGCCGAAACTGCAAATGAAGCTAGCTTTAATTCTCGGTGTCTCACTTTCTCTCGCTCTCTCTCTTCTCTCTCTTTCTCTCTCTCTCTCTTTCCCTCTCGCTCTTCACCCACCTCTATGCCTCAAATATATCCGTTGGCAGTCGAAGAAAGCCACAGCTGATCCGAGAAAGCAACAGAACGAGAGAAGACACCGTAGTCTGGACATCAATTTTCTGGAATTTTTTAGTTAAGAGGCTCATTGTAAATTGAAATTGAATGAAACCGCCAGAGAGAGAGAGAGAGAGAGAGAGAGAGAGAGAGAGAGAGAGCCACAGACAGAAACAGAGAGGGGGCGACAGAGATAGAAGCATAGGGGGCAACGAGAAAAAGCGAGGGACAGAGCGAGTGAGAGAGAGTGGGCGAGCGAGAGAAACACAGTCAGAGAGAGCGAGAGGCAATGAAGAATTAGAATTAGGGAGAACAGGCTAGATAGCGAGAGAATGAGTGAAAGTTGCAAAAAAAAGAGAAAAGTTGAAATGATGGGAACGAGAAACGAATTTGGCTATAAGAAGCTTCATCTACAGTACCCCAATTACCTTGGGAACACGTCTTCCAAAATGGAAGCCATCTACACTCCGCCAGAATGTACCCTTTGACCTGTGACGAAGAGTTCAAAAACGACATCAATATTTCTGCGCTTGCCTCAAGAAATTCCCCAAAATTGCCACTTCCCCCTGTAGGCATCAACTCCCAACAACAATGCAATAAAAAGCCAAAATCGTCCCGTTCCAGCCCCGCAGGGCCCGCCTACGATTTGACATCAGGTGCCGCGTTTTAAGACGCCCCGGAACAAATTACACATCGACTTACAAAGATTAGGTATGCAGGGGGGAAAGACTGTTTTTGCCGGCCGCCAAATTCGGGATTACATGGCGACGAGCGGGTGATAAGGGAGACCAGGTTGACACTTTGAGCTTAACAAGCCGGGGATTGGGCACACGGCTCGGGGCTTTTGCTATAGTTTCGGGATTTATTGCGAGTGACCGGGAAATAAATTTTTGATTTAGGCAGCTGAACAACAAAAGATGACCGATTAGTGCTTAAAGTAGTGCGCATGAATTTTTCAGATTTTTTTATATTTTCAAATAGCGATTCGATAGAACCCCCAAAAAAAAACACCATGAGAATTATTTGCAAAACGAAAAATTTGACACAAAAATTTTATAGAATAAAAACCTTGGCGGAAAACTGTGGGCAGCACATACAGGGTGTCCCAAAAAATAGTACCCCCCCTCTGGCGCCGCGCAGTCATGTCCGATTGTCACGATTTAGATTCAGGGATTTAGGATCCGAAAGTTATCGTAAAGGCGAGAAAACAAGGAAGCTTCATTTTCTGTATTATGTATGTTTATTCGCGCATTTTACGTCGAAAAACCATCAAAACCGCTGATTCATGCAAGCCCTGCATGCTCATTGCGAAATTCCTGTTGCAAAACTACACGATTTTTTTGAAAACGTTAAACGTTTTTTGTAAACGAGCGGGAAGCCTATCCTCCGCATCCAGAATATTTTTGATATTTTAAAAATCCCAATCGATAAGGGGTCAAAAGATCTACTAAGAGATTCTTTGAGTCCCGAAAAAATCATATTTAGAAGTTTTTTATAAGAAAAAAACTTTGTTGATCATCTGCTAGTGTGGATGAGCGAAATATTCGGCATATAATTGATTTTTTAAAGCACATACAAACTCAAAAACCTCTCTTTTCTTAGCGCAATCAGAAACATAAGGGGGGTGATCAAGAATGACGGTATTTCCAGGTTAAACAAGGGTATTTGACTAAACAAACCATTAAAACTGCTCCTATGACGTTACTTTCTGAACCCTGGCAACAAAATTCGGCTCCCCTAATAACCTAACCCCGATAATGCGAAAACCCCCGGAAAATCTAACCCACCTATTCTAGACACCTTTTAAGTACCGACGCTATTTTTGGCCGAAGCCTACTGTACAAAATAGCCGGTTGTCATGCCAAAAAAAAGCTCCGAAAGCCACAAAAAATAATGCCCCCCTAATTTTTCTGAGATTTTCAAAGATCAAGGGGCGAACTTCACACTTCCAAAAATGGCCTACCTAAATGGCAATCTATTTTTTGCGCAATTTGCGGGGGCAGATACCGACCGGCCCGGGGAGAGCTACAGTACCCACCCCCCCTTCGCGAAAATTAGTTTTGCCTTTTGGGGGGCGGAATGACGCACAAAATGCCAACAAGACCCCGGAAATGGCACGTGCAAAATCGGGGGGCTTCGGGATGGTTTGTAGCTCCCCATCTACCGTAGCCCTTTTTCGCCAAAGAAAAAGAAAGAGGAAGCTAAACGGGAGCTTTTCCTCCACGTCACGCCACAGGAAATGAGAGCTATACGTAGCGGAAAGTAGGGCAATTGCAATTTGCAGCAGGTTCTCTCTGCTTTGGTTGGTTTTAAGGGTAAAAAAAGATTATTGAAACTGGGATCAGCTTTCTCTCTCAGTCTTTCTCACTCTCCCTCACTCTCACTCTCTGGCTCTCTCTCTCTCTTCTCTTCTGTCTACCCCCTCTCTCACTCTTTCTCTCGCACCCAATGGCGTGGCGTTCGAACAAAATTAAAAATAGTTTTGTTGCACCTGATTTTTCTGACATTTCGAAACCCTGGGGTATTTTGTAAAATTTCGATTCAGACATCTGTTGCGCAAAAAAAATTGACTAAAAGTATAGAGGGCAAATAGTTGCGTATTTTAGGACTTCTTCTGAGAACTGGGTAACACGTGTGGCTTCGTATAGCCTGGAAATAGCTCAAAATTCGAGGGATTTTGGCTGAACTGAAGCTGGGAAAATAAGAATAGAGATCATGGGCCCAAAAGTGTTTGGGCAAAATGGCAATTTCGTTAAAATTTTCACTATATTACTCCAGGAGATTCGGTCGGTGACCGCGGATAATCTGAGAGAGAGAGAGAGCGAAGAGAGAGAGAGAGAGATAGAGAGATTCGAATTTCCGTGGGCGATTTCTCATCAAAACCGAGAGCAATTTAACAGAATTTTGGATGGTGGCCGTTTTTCGGTTTGAACTTGTTGCTCGGATCTTATAATAATATAATAATTTGGTTCTCGCACTTAGGTTTACAAGTAAACACTTATTAGTGGAGGTAAGGTTGGAAGTTTGTTGAAGAAAAAGAAAAAAGGGGGGGTAAGGAAGCATTAAGGCGCTAAATGGACATGATTAATTAAAGAATGGATGAAATAGGTACTAATCGGGAAACCTGCTTTTTAAATATCTTAGTTGAAGAACTATCGAAGGCGGATTGGGGCAAAGAATTCCAATGGTTCTTTGGGCGTCCGGTCACTACCCCGAAAAGTCACTCCGAGTCCTCGAAAGTACTCGAAGTCACTACCACAACGAAAGTATTCGAAAAGTCACTACCGCGAAATCGTTTACCCCGAAAAATGATAGCATTGTTTTTCCCGGAAAAATCCAGTTTTCATGCGGTTTTCCTATGAAAATCATGCAAATTATTTCGGGGTAGTGACTTTCGGGGTAGTGACTTTCGGGTAGGACTTTCGTAGTGACTTTCGGGGTAGTGACTTTCGGGGTAGTGACTTTTCGGGGTAGTGACTGTACCCCGGTTCTTTGTTTTCCAGGAAATTGAACTGGCAAGAACCGGGATTCTTTGGTCCGCAAAGTAGAAGAATTGGCTTCCGGTATTGCCGTTCCTCGTGGCATCGGTCCAGAACATACGAATTTCTTAATACGTTTTCTGACAACCTAAATCCCTCCGAGGGATCGAGTTTGTGCCCCAAATCTGTTCAGTTTCATTTTGGCTTCCCTGACCAGTGCCGGTGTATGCTAATTGCTTGCCAATAAGTTGCGCCCCGAAAAGCTATCAAAAAATCAAACTTAATCTCGAAAGTAGCTGATTTTTGTAAGTTCTGATAGGTTTGCAATCATCTCAGCTCCATTACGCACCTAAGATATCAGAAATAGTTTTTCCTGGATTTAACACTACAGTCTAGGCCCGAAACGCCATTATCAATCTCACTAATTTTCACCGATCATAGGCCCACCTACCAAAACTCACAATCAAAAAACACACCCGCGCACTGCACCCAGATTTAATGGGTATCCTGAACACTAGCTAATTATCGCCCGCGCGTGTCTATCAGGAATTCAGGGATTTCTCAAAAACAGTGGTTTTCGCAGCGTGAAACTCGAAGACTTTGATGCACTGGCTCACCTATGTCCGGATCATGAATTTGAATCACCGAATCTCCGCTCCGTTTTCGCTGTTCGTACTGTATTGCGTGATATTCAAATCGACGCCGGCGATGCGGAAATATCAACGATATTTGTTGTATCATAAGGTGAGGGAGATAGCGAGAGAGAGAAAGCGAGAGTGAGAGAGGGAGTAAGAGCGTGAGTGAGAGAGAAAGAGAGAGATTGAGAGAGAGGTCGGGGTCGATAGATGGAAAGAGAGAGAGAGAGAGAGAGAGAGAGAGAGAGAGAAAGTGTGAGAACGAGCGGGAGAGAGCTCGAGGTAGATAGAGTGAGAGAAAGTGCGAGGGAGAGCCAGTGAGCGAGAGAGAGCGAGAGAGAGAGCGAGAGAGCGGCAGCGGGAGAGGGTAGAGAGAAGCAGAATATGGTTGTTTTAAGCCGAATATACTTTTTCAAACGACAGAAAATCACATATTCGACCCTCTCTATGGACTAGGTCTTGACAGCTACGTGGCACACCAAGTCCCAACTCGTCATTTTCCAGTTCTGCCTCATTCTACTCGAGATGTCGATTTGCGAATTCGGTGTCCCAGTGGTATATCTGCCAAAAGTTCTCGGCTTCTCCGAGGGCTGGTTAAATTTTTTGCCGGTGCAGTATCCATTTGTAAGCGCAATTCGGCTTATCAGCGATTTACAAAATTAACATAGGCTCTTTTCACACTATCTTTATGCCTCACCGCTGTCAGCGGAATCCACGCGATGATGTATCGCCACCAGCAGGTACTGTAATTTTGGTTTTGCTGCTATTTTCAAAGCCTTTCCTAGCAAAAACGAGTTTGTAAACTTAAAATTCCTCAATATTAAATTCATCTGACGAAAAAAAATTGATTTTTAATTAATTTCCTGTTTTATAGCTGCTTCCCAGTACCTCCAAGTTGAAAATGCCGAAAACCGGAAGACGTCTATTTTTCCTGTTCGTCTACTCGTTTTTGGTGCTGCCGTCGCCGGTTTCCGGATTTTTATTGACCTACTCAAATACGGCCAGCCGGATGGAGGCGGTAGGAAATTTAGGAGTGAACTCTGTCTCTCTCTCTCGCGCTCTCTCTCTCTACCTTGCCCTGTCTAAATCACATTACTTTCGGTGTTGCAAAATCAGATTTTCTTGCAGGAAATGTCACCGGAATGTCATGAAGTTTGGCTACAATCGCCAGAACGTGTTTTCGGCTATGAGCTGGTTGGGAATTGGGGCGTATGTGGGTTTAGAGCGCCATGTAATTAACGTGCTGCGAGAGAGAGCGAGAGTGAGGGAGAAAGAGAGAAAGCGACAGAGTGAGAGAGAGGGGAGTGAAAGCGAGAGAGAGAGAGAGAGAGAGAGAGAGAGACGGAGAGCGAGACACAGGGAGAGCAGTTAACTGTTTCAGATTTAACAATTGGCACCTACGTAACGAGCACTCTCGGGCTTACCTCACTCTGCGTCTTTTTCATTGGCGCTTTATACAGTGGTTTGAGGTGAGAGAGCGAGAGAGAGAGAGAAAGAGAGAGAGAGAGAGAAAGTGGGAGAGAACGAGTGCGAGAAAAAAAGTGAATGAGAAAGAGAACGAGGAAGAAAGCGTTTTTCAGCGTTTACGCTGTGCATATGAGCCCCCAAACCAAGCAAGTACAGCGCGAGATTCTTCGACTATTCGCCGTCCAGGTAGGGCTTTTGCCATCCTCTGAAACCTATTTCAGACGGCACTTGTGGCGTGTTTTCTCTCAGGCGGCGTTAGTGTTATTATTTTTCCAGTCGTCACGGGTCTGGATTTAAAAGGTGAGCAGAACTGAGATTATTTTAAATTCAATAAAACCTTTATTTCAATTAAAAGTAGAAATGCGCAAAAAATGCAGCTCAAACTTCTAGATACCAACTTTTACGGGTTTATTCTGATGAGCTTGAACCCCTACTTCGCCACGCCGCTTTGGATCTATGCCTGCAAAAGCTATCGCGAGTTCGTCCGGGATCTCTACCTAAAAGGTTGGTACTGGGCTGGTAGCGGTGGGGAGACCGGGGAAATCCATTTTTCCGGAATTGCCCCGTAACGGCCCTAGCACGAAAACAACTCAAAATGACCAAAGAAGTCAAAAATTTTCTGAAATTTATGGAAAATTTGATATTTTTAACAGGCGGACGGAGAAGCACAAAGAAAGTACCCCCCGCTAACCAAAAAGTGCCTGTATTCGTCTCGATTTCTGCTGATTTCAGCTAGCTGTCGTTGGCGCTCCACTTCGCCTTCGAATCGCCCCAGCGGAGCGATAATCAGCGTCACCATCCCACCGGAGATGAATACTACAAAATAGAAACAAGAGTTTTACCCAATAAAATGATAATATGATTTTAATATACTGAATACTCGATTTTTCAGAGTTCCATTTCAATTGTTATGTTCGTAATCTCTTCCGGCCTTCCATAATGGCGGAAATTTTTTGAGTGTCTCGTTTTCGAACAAAACGGCACTAGAAAAAATAGATCTTTGAAAAGGTGTTTTTCGAGAGTGTGCTTCTTCGAAACATGATTTTCGAAATTGGAATTCTGATTTTCGAAATTCTGAAAATTCCAAACAATTCCAATTGCCAAAATTTGGATCAGAAATTTGCATACTACAAGGAATATCTACCGATGAATTCCGATCCAAGCGACTTCCGCTCGTTTGCATTTATTTTACGTGTCTTGCATACGCCAAATTTGCGTAAATTCGGGCGGGGTTCTCGCTGCGCCTTTCTCACCTATTAATATCCATCCCGCCAGCCTCAGCGGTCGACCACCGTCTTCTGATGCGCAGCCAGCAGCGCGAGTCGCGGCTGATGGCGCGTCGCTGGGAGCGGGCGTGTCACCGCAAGTACCTCAGGGCCGTTGAGCGGGTAGATTTTTCGTTTATTCGTTTGGCACTTTTGGCACTGCTAGCGCATAGTAAAGTACTACGTAATTGCTAACCGCAAAATTCAAGGCTAGGTGTGGTTGGACTGCTTGCTGTCACTGTTACACAACCCAAAAATGCAAAAATTCTTATTTGGCGCTGAAATTAAATCGCTGAGTATATTCATCGATGCTCTATCCGATGGCATTCACAAAACCCCAAAAAGATGGTGCCACCCACCGTCCGAAACCCATCATTTTTCAGTTTAGAGTGCATCCCCCCCCAGCTAGCACTCATCTTTGTTCAGTTCCTGTTTGTCTACAGGTGCGTAAAGTATAGCAAAACGTTCGTCTTGCTTTGGCGAGTTTTTTCGTATACTTTACACACCTGTAGCCTAACAGGGAGCCGAGATACAGTAATTGGGGGTCGGCTGGGGGGGGGGGGACTGAACCACGTCCCCAGATTATTGGCTCGACATTCACGTAAACCTTTCGATTCCTCAGATCCGAACGGAGCGTCAACTTCGCTGGATGGCTTACGCCAAGATGATCCTGGACGTGAAGCCTCGACAGCTGACACCCAAAATCAACGTTGAAATTCGGATGCATATCGGCAATTTCAAAATGAGGCCCAGCGTCCCGTTAACGGATCCTCGTCTTCTACTACCGGACCGTCGACACCGAACGCGACGCCCCGTCAAGTATCGTGCAACATATGTTCGTCGTCGTCCGAGTCTGTGGTGGTGCCAAGGACTGCTCTTACTCTCCGTCCTCTCCCAGCTGCTCACACCTGTTGCGGCCGGGTAAGCTATGTTATTTGGGGATTCCCTATCACCTGTTCGAAAATCACCTGTTCTAAAATCATCTGTTCGAAAGGTCATCTATTCGAAAAGTCGCCTGTTCGAAAAGTCGCCTGTTCGAAAAGTCGCCTGTTCGAAAAGTCGCCTGTTCGAAAATCTTGGGTTCGAAAATGATCATTTTAGGTACCATTTCTAGGGAAAAAAGACCCGGCCTTTTTGTATCCTATTAATATATATAAAAAAATAGTGTTTGTGTGTGTGTATATTTGCATGCACTTCCGTTAGGATGTTCCGCGCCTACAGCCTCGGGGAAGGGTTTTTTGGATAGGGAAGAAACGGCAATAGGTTTAGAATGGTCCGGAATCGACGGCACACACTTAAAAATTTTGAAAAATTGCGGTTTTCGCTATTAAAAATAGGTTTTTGTAAAACCCTGTTTGTTAGGGGAAATTAGCATGCGCCGGAAGTAGGAAGAGCCTATATAAAGGGCCGTTTTTCACTTTTTTTTCTTGCTAGAATTCAGGAAGAAACATGCAAATTAAGGACTTTCACAGGTTCTGGATGGGGGCAGGTTGAAAAGCCGCGAAGCGGTTTTTCAACCCTGGTAAGTCTAGATATGCCTAATAATTTAATAGAAGGTTTATGAATAGCCTAACCTTGTAAGGCTTTAAAGGTTGATACTAAGCCGTTCACGTCGATACCTTGCGAAGAGTTTCATACTTTTTATCCCATTTATAATTTTTTTGCAGGCCTACCCCGAACATCTTTGTCCCTAGACAAGGACCAGCGAAGGGCCCAGCCGATGACGCCCCATTGCCCGACGTTTGTTTCCGTAACAGCTTTGGTGAAATTTGGTTCTCTTTAGTGCGCCCATCGCCCCTTCGTCTGCTTCGGCTTCGATAAGCTGAATCAAGAATATCCGGTATTGGCGGCAAGCCCGGGCGGCAAGACCGCAGAAAAAGTGAGCACTTTCGACGGGTCGGACACCCTACCAACTTATACCACCTTCGACTCGATATATAATATAATAAAGTATATTAAAAAAAGCAAAGCAAGACAAACATTTTGGTATACATTACACACCTGTAGACCAACAGGTGGCCTAAATACAAGTATTTGGAGTCTTATCGCATGTAGACGCGAGATAACATCTTAATTAGGATGTCAAGCATAACAGTAGGATGCCAAGCGCAAAGTGTACAAAGCACTCTGTACAAAATTATAGTGTGAAAAATGTACGCTGCCTGGAACCATCTGCCAGTCCGAGCCGTGGGTCAGCACTGCCGCGCTTCGTCCTATGTCACTCGACGACTGCACTCCCAACTTTTGCGTACGTTTTTTCCGATTGAGATTAGCACTTATTGCCAATATTTAGAAAGAGGGACAGCATGACGACTGCATAAAACCGGTGGACATTGACGGACAAAAAGGTACGAATAGCCTACAAAACACGCTGCTTTTCGGAAAGGGTAAACTGAATTCTAACCCTTTCTTGTTCGAATCTCCGGTGTGTTAGGCGTAAAACAAATAAAACAAAACACGATAAAGTAAAACTCTTGAGAAACTTGGCTTGGTAAAAAAAATTTTTTGCAGTGTACTTCCCGATGAATGTGTGCACCCGGGAGATGATCGCAAAAGGAGAGTGCCCGCTTGATAGGCTGTAGGATAGATTACCAGAACGCGACCAAAACTATTTAGGAGCACGGTGGCATTCTCGCCCAGAAACATGGAATCGACGAACCAATACGTGGTGCAATGCGATGCGGGTTTCACGATCCCGAGGTTTGAATTGAAGTGCATCAACAGGCGGGAAATGCGTTGTTAGAGTCGTTGAGGAGGCAAAGGCGAAGAAAGGCGCCGTCAAGCCAGCCTGCGTTCCGAGCCTCCACATGGCTGCCGGCTATTTGACAATCGATGATTCGCCGCTCAAAAACTACAAGTACGACGTGGCGGGGCCACAAGTCGAGGTTCGCCTTTGAAATATGACCACTTGCTCTCTTCCAGTATTGTGCACACGGCGGTCGGAAGGAAGGTGATCGGTGTCACCCCCTACCATTATGCGGACCGAACGGCAAAGCGTAAGTCCTTGGGCGAACTTTTGCGTGCTTGACAACACGTTAGTCTGGGGGATGGGGGATAAGTAGTCGCAACGTTTGGTTTTTAGCCCGCATTCGAACTTTTTGTCTCTGGATTGGCACACGACGGAAGACTGCGACAAGGCCTGCGTATACCCAAGTGTCGACGGCAAGTACGACGACTGTGTCATTCTCGACATTCGGGTCGACGAGAAGACCGTCATCTCCTACCTTCGCTTATTGGTACTATTGGATCTCTTTCCGAATAGCGAATTCTCTTAGTCTGGCCCGTATGCCCAGCTGATGTCATACGACGACAATCTGCTCGTCACATCAGCTAAGCCGCCCGTGTCTTCGAAAACCCAGGCGGCTCGGATGAAGCGTGCTGGCCCCGATGGTATCGTCCGATACCCACGCTGTATCGACGCTGACGGCCTGTCGGTACGTGGCCACTGCGGTTTCGGTTCTTTCGCATTATGGGGGGACCTGAACTTTTTTTGTATAATCTAGAAATGACTAGATAGACTTACTAGAAAGTGTTTTAGTAGCGTTTTTAGTTGCGCAAGAAAAGCGATTCAGAAACCTTAGAGACTGTTTGGAAAAGCCGAAATTTTACTCAAAACCGACTATTTTTGGCCAAAAACATAATTTTTCGTGTTTTTGAATAGAAATTTGTAAAGTTTCACGTTTAGAAATAGTAAAAAACGGCAAAGAGACCTGAATTTGCTTAATTTAAAACCCATTTTGATTTGAAAAATTCAACCCTAAGAAAAAAAATCGTTTCCGCGTCCGATAATGCGCAAAAATTTTTTCCCTACAATAAATATTGGATTATTATCCCGATCTTTCCCTCTGTTTCAGGAGTCGCACAAGGCGATTGTGATCAAGGATACCCTGCTGAACTGCGCGACGAATCCGGTGTATCTGGCGCAGAACAAGGATCCGAAGTTGCGTCTCACCCTGCAAGAATGCGCGTCGATCGGTGATCCGACTGGAACCGGCGAGGTGAGCACCAACTCGCCTAAGGTTCAGCATAAGCCTAAGTCTAATGTAAGCATCGCCAAAGCCCAAGCTTAAGTCTAAGTCTAAGCTTAATCATCGCCTAAATCTAAGCATAAGCATAAGCAAAAGCCTCCATCACCCTTGTATGCACTTCAGAAATTCTGCCGTCTGCACGCTCCGCCGACGCCGCCTGCCACGACGAACGTCCCAGCCGCTTTCTCCTCGACTCTTAATGGCGGCTACGCGTGGATCCTCATCACCGTCGCCATGTGCTTGATTCAATAGACCCTGTATTTTTATACTCGAATGCGCGGAATAAATAATCGTGCATGATTGTTGAAAAAGATCCCACATGTGGAGTCACTGGAAAATTTTAGGTGCACACAGACCATGCCTACAGAGCCCGGGGGATAAAATACAGTCATTCATCAGCTCACCTAATCTAATTTTGGCTTATCGGTGGGTGTGTGTATGCAGCTGCCAGTTTCGATACCCGATTTGGCCGCGAAAAAAGACGATTTCTCCAAAATTTCGCTGTGCCGACATTTCCAAATGACGAAATGCAGGGCGGCGATGGTACCAAATTTTTCCAAGTATTCCGGCACAACCCTACAATGAAATATCGACCCCTTTGTAGTGTCTTACATAACTTTTTAAATGGAAAAACTCACAAAAAATTGTAAAAATGTTCGAAAATTGTGTCATTTGCGCGAAAATGTGTGAATAATGACCAAAAACGCTAAAGTTCTGAAGATAAAAGCTACACAAATTTTAATTAAAAAAATTAACTTTAGGTCGGAAAATCCTAATGAACTCAACGCATTTAAAAATCCCAATTCGCGGGGGGATTCGAGTTTTTGAACCATTTGCCAAATTTTTCTATTATAGTTCAAGCTTACTAAAACAAGGTAAAAAAAGCGTTATATTTGATCACTAGGCTAACCTGGACGCAATCAGTTTTTGTGATAAACTTATGCCTGCAAGAAAACAAAATACAAATTTACTGGCAAAAACTTGGTCAAACGTAGAAAATTAGTTGTTTTAATAGCCAGGTTGGTATTTGGTACACTGAAAATTCGAGAATATTTTTATTGCGAAAAATTTGCGAGGGAGGACAAGAAGTTTTGAATAGGATATTTGCATACGTTAGGGATTATCGGCGCATCCATTCCTTTCCAACCGACTTCCGGTCATTTGCATTCATTTTCCGTGTTTTACATGCGTCAAATTAGTATAACCGCTGGACGGGGGTACCGCTTCGCATTTCCCACCCATTAACATCCATCTCCGCCAGCTTCAGCGGTCGACTACCGTCTTCTGATGCGCATCCAGCAGCGCGAGACGCGGCTGATGGCGCGTCGCCGCAGGCGAATGACGGCGGTTGCGCAGGTCTCAAAGTTTTTTTTAAACTGGTTTTGCGGTCATTTGTCATTTTTGTCCTCGCCGTTTTCGGGTTATCGTATTTTCGTTATTTTAGCTGTTTTTCGGGGGAAAATTGCGGTATCCGATCACAAAACGAATTTCGGATTTTTATATGTCAAAATTATCTGCAGGTCGGAAAGAAGCGTGCCGGCCGTTTGATGATGAGGCGCAGCGTCCCCTCAATGAATCCACGCCCTCCTCCGCTGGAAAGTCGACACCGTCCGGGACGCATCCGGAAGCAGCGCGCAACATCTACATCTGGTCGTCGTCCGAGTCTGTGGTGGTGTCAAGCACTGTTCTTCCTCTCCGTCCTCTTCAACCTGCCCGACTCCATTGTGGCCGTGTAAGTTATTGATCGTTGTCTCAATTTGATGGTAACTACTTAAACGGCAGCCAGCGGCTGACACAGGCCTCATTATGGCTTGGCAAAATTTAGATCGCTTCTATGCTTTTTCCAGACCTGCCTACAACATTTTTGGAGACGGACAACACGGACCAGCGATGGCCCCAGCCGATGAAGCATCACTGCCAGACGTGTGTTTCCGTAACCGCCTTAGTGAATTGGGATCTGTTTAGTGCGAAAGTCGCCCCTTCGTCTGCTATGGCTACGATAAGCTGAATAAGGAATACCCGGTACTGGCGGCAAGCGGGGGCGGCAAGGTCACGGAAAAGGTCGGTTATTAGGGCTTCTTACTTTGGTTTGCTTCAGAACTGGCAATATCGCTGGAATTTTCGGAGCTTTTGGCTAACCTTTGGAGCTGTTTTGCATGGTTTTTAAGGCGATTTGTCGCTGCGCCCCCAATTTTCATGAATCATTTTCTTTTTGAGCCAATTTTCACCAATCAAAATCAGGCGGCGATCCGTTATTATCCATGTATAAGGTTTTTTACAACATAAATTTACACACGCTATTATGCTGGAGGAGCAATCCACAACCGGTAGTCCATGGAAATCGACCCAAAATTCACTTTTGATCCCCATGAAAAACCATATTTCCAGTGTGTCAAATGCACGCTGCCCGCTACCACTTGCACCACGGAAGGCTGGGATAGCGATCCCGCGCATCGACCAAACCTACACTATGAGCAGTGCATGCCCAATTTTTGCGTATGACGTTTCAAAGATACGTCGATCGCTTTTTATCATACTCTAGAAAGACGGGCAGGCCGACGACTGCATCAAGCCGGTCGACATCGACGGACAAAAAGGTGCCCCTGGGCAGGCGCGTAGAAGGGGGCAGGCTGCTAGCCTTCGCTAGCAGCCTGCCCCCTTCCTTAGCCTTTTTAGCCTTCGGCGCTGCTATTTTAGCGACATTTTTAATTCGGAAACCAGCGCCCAAAACCCGCTTCGCGGGCCTTGGGCGCTGGAATGCGGCCTTTGCATGAGAAATTTGACTTTCCGAGAGCTTGGGTCCTTCGGACCCTTCCCTTTCTCCGACACCGGCGCGTGCAACTTGCAAGAATGAGGGAATTTGTATTTTTGGAATTATGCAAAGTAGCCCTCTTTGGCGCCGGACACACACACACACACAGAGATACACCCCAAAATTATATAAGGTAGGATTTTTTCTTGCTCCCCCCCCCCAAATGTCGCTGCCCCCACCGAAACTTGGGGTCAGCTACGCCCCTACTCCAGAACCACAAGCCAAGCTGCTCCACCTAACGTTTTTTTTGGGGGAGGATCCACTTTGTTTTAGTCCAATGGCGCGGTGCGAATTATCCACTTGTTCCTTTTTTACGATAACCACTTTTTCAGTGTACTTTCCAATGAATGTGTGCACCCGGAAGATGATCGCGAATGGAGAGTGCCCGCTCGATCAGCTGTGGGAAAAAAGGCTCTGCCCCTGAGAGGAACTATTCAGGAGCACTATAGGGTTCACGCCCAAAAATATGGGGTCGTCCAATCAATACGTTGTGCAATGCGATGCAGGTTTCACGGTTCCGAGGCTTGTTGTTCATGTGTCTGCCAAAACAGCATACTTTAGAGTCGTTGAGGAGGCAAAGGCAAAGAAAGGCGCCATCAAGCCTGTCTGCGTTCCGAGCCTCCACATGGCTGCCGGCTATTTGACAATCGATGATTCGCCGCTCAAAAACTACAAGTACGACGTGGCGGGGCCACAAGTCGAGGTTCGCCTTAGAAATATGATCACTTGCTCTCTTCTAGTATTGTGCACACGGCGGTCGGAAGGAAGGTGATCGGTGTCACCCCCTACCATTATGCGGACCGAACGGCAAAGCGTAAGTCCTTGGGCGAACTTTACCGTGCTTTGCAAGCGCTCTACAGGGTGTCCCAATACAAAATACCCCCTCTAACTCGACACAGAAATATCGGGTCGGAACGATAGTTACACCGTTCGAAAGCCCTTGGAACGGCAGTTTGCGGCAATCTTCAAAACCATGTTTTTATTGAAACGCGCCATTTTACAACGCATTTCAAATCCTTAAGGAAGGGCCCTGCATCTGATTAACGGCTACTTCCGGTCATTTTTTATTGATAAATTGGGGCAAACTAGCTTGTTTGCAACCCCCAAAAACCGGAAAATTTTACAAAATGACATGTAAAATAGCGGGTTCAAATAACAACATCGTTTTGAAGATTGATGCAAACTCGCCGTTTTAAGGACTTTCGGATGGTGTAACTACCATTCCGATCCGATACTTCTGCGTCGAGTTACAGGGGGCTGTTTTTATAGGGACACCCAGTAGTCCCGTTGCGTTACCTCACAACACATTGCACAGTCCGTCGAAAAGTCGGATGAGCAGGGGGAAAAGCAGGGCTGGTACCCAGATGACATTTACACGCGTGTAAACAGCCCAAAATTTACACGCGTGTAAAAATTTTACGGGTGTAAATTTGATCTGGGTACCAGCCCAGTCATAGCGCTTTATTCTTAGCCCGGAATTGGATCATTTAACTCCGGAGTGGCGCACGACAGACGACTGCGACAAAGCATGTGTGTACCCAAGTGCCGATGGCAAGTACGACGATTGCGTCATTCTCGACATCCGCCTGGACGAGAAGACGGTCATCTCCTACCGTCGTTTATTGGTACTTGTCACTCTTTTTCCATTTAGCCGAGCCCGTCTTATTTTAGTCTGGTCCGTTCGCTCAGCTGATGTCAGAAGACGACAACCTGCTCGTTTCATCAGCTACGCCACCGGAGGTCACAGAACCTCCTACACCTCCTCCATCACCTTCGCCCCCTTCGTCCGCTTCACCCCCTCCAGCCTCCCCATCCGCTGCACCCGATCCGCAAGGAACCGGGAACGACACGAAGCCTTCTCCGGAAACGGTAACTCATTGGGTTTTACAAGGAACGTAGGAGCCTGGAGTGGAGTGCTAGTTTCCGAGAGTTTCGACATGTTTACAAAATTTTTTGAACGATAGACGCTGCAAACCATGCATGATTTACTTTTTTTAGCAATTTTTTCTAGCCTCCAAGCTCTACCAACCAGCCGCCAGATGCCCGGAGGAAGCGTGCTGGCCCCGATGGAATCATCCGGTACCCACGCTGTATTGACGCTGAAGGCCTGTCGGTGCGTGACCACTACTGATCTTTCTCGAACCCTAATTTTCGCTTAGGACTCGCACAAGGCGATCGTGGTCAAGGACACCCTGCTGAACTGCGCGACGAATCCGGTGTATCTGGCGCAGAACAAGGATCCGAAGTTGCGTCTCACCCTGCAGGAATGCGCTTCGATTGGCGATGTGACTGGAACCGGCGAGGTGAGCGCAAACCCGCCTAACCCAAAGTCCAAGCATAAGCGAAGCCTAAGCCTAAGCCTGAATCGAAGCCTAGGCCAATATCCAAGCCTAGGCCTAAGCATTAACCTGAGCCTAACAAGGAGTGGTTTTGAGTGTCATTGGCAAATCCCTTAGCGACCTAGTTCATTCGATAGAGAATTCAATTCTGAACAACCTCTCGTTGTTCATTTTTGCAAAACGGCTCCCCTGATTTTATAAAATTAATAAACTAAAAATTGAATTTTACGTACCCCGTCTGGCGCGGCCAGCCTAGGGACTCCCCTAGGACATGAGCTCTCTCCGCCTCCCCCTCTCACCATGGGACGTGGCCTAGTGGTTAAGGCTTCCGCCTTCAAAAAATTTTTGCATCTTTGTGGAAAGTTCGGTTCCTTGCTAGAAAATTTGTTTTGCTTTTTGTTAATAAAAGCGTTTGCAGACGCTTTGATAAGTTAATTGATTTAAAATAATACTTATTACAACGTTGGCTGCTCTGCGCGCTTTCAGGAAAATTTACAACAGAAAACAAATATTATGATCCAAGTTAGTGTGAGTCCTCTAAATTGTACAACCTGCTAAAAAATACTGGGCCCACTTATAATACAAAAAGCAAAACAAATTACATCTACAAGAACCGAACTTGCAAAAGATGGAAAATTAAATTTTGGAAGGCAGTCGCGTTAGCCACTGCGCCACCCCTGATGCTGAGGGGGACCGCGCTGAAGACCTCTTCCCCTAGGGCAGGTCAGGCATGATTTTGGTGCGGCGAACCGACGGTTGGCCAAAATTCCATTTAAAGTTTTTCAATTTTATAAAATCAGGGAAAGGCGTTTTGCAAAAATAAACACCGGGAGGATGTTCAGAATTGAATTCTCTATCGAATGAACTAGGTCGCTAAGGGATTTGCCAATGACACTAAAAAACCACTCCTTGTAAGCATAAACCGAAGCCGAAGCCTAAGCCTTAGCCTGGAGCTAAGCACAACAAGCCTAAGCTTAAGCATAAACCTTAGCCTCTGTCTAAGCATAAGCCTAAGATAACCAGGTAATTGGCTCCGTCGCCCTTGTATGCGCTTCAGAAATTCTGCCGTCTGCATGCTCCGCCGACGCTGCCTCCTACGACGAACGTTCCAGCAGCCGCTGCAGCTGCCGGTCCTGAAGAGGACAGAACCTGGATAGTTCTGACGCTGGCTGCGTTGATCCTTCTACCCACCATTGTCGTCATTGCTGCGTGCCTTTGGTTGGTGTTTTTGTTCTCCGGAACGGGCGCCTTTTCGACCCTGGTTTTTTTCGTGCCATCTGAAAGAGCATAGGGTTTTTGGTTTTTGATTTTTTTTGAGCATGGTGAAATATGGATCCGACTCGGGATATTTGGGAGACAAGCGCTTTTCCGCCCACCGCTACACGCGTTTCCAGGTGGAAGAGGCGGAACGATGAGGAGAAGAAGTCGAACAAGGTGAATAAGAAGCGGAAGCCGAGCGATGATGAGCCCGATGACTCTGAGAAACAGTCCCACTCGTCAAAGAAGGAACAAGCCGAGACTTCCGATGCATCAAGCAAAAAGCAAAAAGGCGTCCCGGCCGATGCGCCGGCCGATGCCCCGGCGGATACCCCGGCCAACGCTCCGACCGACGGCGAAACCCCCAACCCGAAAGTAGCCCGGGCTACCGGCCCGGTCACCCCCGCCAATTGCATCGTCCGCAGACCTGTGCTCGAGGTGGCCAAACTCCGTGATGCACACTACCTCAGCAAGGGCCAAGAGGTACGAAAGCTTTGAAATAGTTACGTCTCAAGTGACAAAACAGCAGATCGAACATTTTTGAGGTTCTGGTCTGTTAGCGGGGTCGGGGGAGGGAGTTTATCGAGTTCTGGACTGCTAGCCGGACGGGGAGAAACCACTTTTTGGGTTAGAGTGCAGTTACCCCCGCCCTCGAGCTACCGCCGACTTTGTATCTAGGCTCCCTGTCGGTTTACAGGTGTGTAAAGTATACCAAAATACTCGCCAGAGCAAGACGAACATTTTGGTATCTTTACACACCTGTAGATGAACAGGGTGCCGAGATACGGTAGGTGGGGTCGGCGGGGGTAAACTGCAATGCAGCACTTTTTGTTTTTCTCCTATAGCTACCTACCGGTTGATGAAAGCTAATGTATTTTAGAACTTTTTCAGTGGTTTTGCTGGCTAGAAAGTCTAAGAAAATATTTTGTAAAAATTTTAAAAGATCGAAAGATAAAGTACATTTTTGACCAAAAAGGGTAAACTCACTGCACTCTTACCAAAACGGATCCTTTTGAATATATAAAAGTCTCCCGTTTCAGCGCTACCATTTCGAGGACAAGGACCTTCGCTTCGAGGAGCTCCCCGTCTGCCAGGACCTGGTGGCAAGAGCGATTGCGCACGTAAGCTATAATATCTCTCGGTTTTGCCCTCGCTCGGAACTGACCCTCGAGCGCTTATGCTCAGTAATAGTCATAAACAATGGGCAAACGCATCCCCTATTCATGAAAAAAAACTCGCGCCCATAACCCGCTTCGCGGGCTTTGCGTACTAGGTGCTTTGCGCCTTTGCATGAGAAATTTGGGTTTCCGATAGCTCGGGTCCTTCGGACCCTTCCGCTTTCTCGACCATACCCGCGAGTGCAAGCTGCATGAATGCGGAAATTTTTATTTTTTGTTTGACATTACGCAAGCCCTCCAAAAATTAGCCTCCAGGCCCACCAAAAATGAATAAAGCCGGCTTTAACTTTTTAAACTTGTATTTTATCGAGATTCTGGAAACTCCATCGCAAGGAGGAGGGTCGATTACCCCTCGTGAAGAAGAATTAGGTGATTTTATCGACAGGAAGACCCTCCAAATCGCCTCAGAAACTGACATCCACACAAACACGCACACTGACAGATACACTCCAAAATTATGCAAGGTTGGATCTAAGCGTGTTCCGGAAAAAGTGGGTTTTGGAGTCGCGGTGTATACGTGGTGCCCTAGAACTAGTTGCGTTTCTTTGATTCGTTGTTGTGCGCTGATAGGATGTGTTTAGGCAAGAGTCGAGGCGCCGGCGCGGGACCCGAACAAGCCCTACAAGAAAGTCACGGTAGCGCCAGACTGGGTGGTCATACGACTCGGAGTGGAATTGTCGGTGAGTAAGGTGACGGAAAGACGCCGGAAAATTGCAGTTCTTATTTTTTTTGTTTGGATTTTATTATGTTCAAGGAGGAGATACAAAAATAGAATTTTTGATCCTTTGCACCTTTTCCATATCGAAAATTTAAAGAAAATTTAATTTTTCAAAAACTGAACTTCCAAAAAATGACGAAAGGGTCCAAAAACTCTTGGATTAAGAAACATGCGATGGGTTCACAATAGGGTAAAGGAAGGGGGTGTTCTGGCCTCGTCCCCATACCCCCCCCCGCTAACGAACCAGAACCCAAAAAGGGTTTAGCTAAATCTTACCATACCAGTCGCTAACATGCCAGCGGCTAGACTTCGGGCTCCTGACTCCTCTCCTCTCTCGTGTAGAACATGATGGTGTTTTGCTGCAAAAATGCTGCTGATAATTCTAGGACGAGTTGCTGCGCTGCTTCGAGGCGAACACGCAGACCAACTCCGATGAGATCGCGACCATAAACGTGCCCCCTCCGCCGTGGCAACGCGATCCGGACGCCGTACGGATGGTCTACAGGCCGAAGGCAGAGGACGACCAGCAGGAGAACCAGGGGTACGGTGAAAGCGTTGTTGTTCTCGCGCAAGGGGTAGTGGTTCTTTCGCATCATCGGGGGCGGGGCTATAAGATAAACCCCTTTTCCGACGCAGCAAGCCGTTTCAGGCTGAACTACGAGGACGATACCGAGATGGACGGGGCGGGGGACGGTACCAAATCCGCCGACCAGCCCGTCAAGGTCATTTCCTTCTTCGAGGCCGCGCTGCCGTGTCAATCGACACAACCGTCCGGCTCGCAGATGTTGGGCGAGGACGCGACGCAACCATCCGGGCAACGGTCAACCAAGGGCGATGCCACGCCACAGCCCGCGCTTGCGTCGGCGGCCTTCGACGCGACGCAAAAGACGAGCTCCGAATCGGGCGACGCCTCCACGCAACGCTCCGGAACCGTGCGCCTGCCGGCCGGCGTCGAGCCGGACAGGTTGGTGGGGTTGGTGCGCTGTAACGGTCGAGTCGCGTTTACTTTACGGGCTATTACCGGCGGGGGGTTTGACTTGATTGACGGATTGATTGATCGGTCATTACTTTACGCAACTTCTGCCACGTTCGCTTTCCAGCATCTCCATCGCCGAACCTTCTACAGACGCGCCCGTGGTCAACTTCTGGCTGCAAGCTGACGACAGCCACGGACCGGATGCACAAATTGTTCCTACACTCGCCGAACCCGTCACATCGTCAGCGGATGACCGCGCACCGCACGTCGCCATCCCAATCGAAATGCCAGCCGCTTTCAGCCGCCATGATGAGGAGATGCAATTGGAGCCGGCGGACCAGTAGGCAACATAGTGATAATAACAATTAATAACAGCTTTCGAAAGTTAAATTTTCTTGTGATAACTAAAACAAACTAGTTTCGGGCGGCCGTGTCAATCGACACGACCGTCCAGTCGGGGGAGCATGGGATTATTTAGAGTTAGAGTGCAGTTTACCCCCCAACCGGCAACCAACTTTTGTATCCCGGCTCCCTGTTCATCAACAGGTGTGTAAAGTATACCAAAATCTTCGCCAGAGCAAGACAAATATTTTGGTACCAGATGGTTACAGTCGCTTCGCGACTGCAACCATCTGGCCTTCGGGCTACCCTACATGTCCTACTCCACCACATCCTTTCCCACTTCCATCAATACCCCCCATAGCGGAAATCCCCTTCAAAAACTACCTAAATACCTTCCTGATGGCTTCAGATACCCCCCATGGCTGAAATCCCCTTCAAAAACTACCTAAATACCTTCCTGATGGCTTCAGATACCCCCCATGGCTGAAATCCCCTTCAAAAACTACCTAAATACCTTCCTAGATACTTTCAATAATTTAAATTAAAAAGTATTAAAAAGTATATTAAAAAGTATTAAAGTAACTTAAGAAAGCGATCTGGGCGCGCGAAGGGGGGCGAAGGAAAAGGGGGCGTGGCCTCCCGGGAGAGGGCCTCACTCGTTTTATTAAGGCACCACTTTCAAAGTTAATTTTAATAATTTAAACTAAAAGTTTTTCATAATTGGGGGTTTTTTGGGGGTTTCTGACCACGCTCTATCCACCGAAGAGACCTAAGCTCTAGCTCCTTTCCCCTTCGAGTTGAATTCGGCTGCACACGGACAGACAGACAGACAGACGCGTCAAGAAAATTATTATAGTTGACCAGGGTTGAAAACCCGCTTCGCGGCTTTTCAACCCTGGCCCCGTCCAGGACCTGCGAAAGTCCTCAATTTGCATGCTTCTCCCTAAATTCTAGCAAGAAAAAGTGAAAACAGCTCCTCTGTCCCTTTATATAGGCCCTCCCTACTTCCGGCGCATGCAAATTGCCTCCTAACAAAGAGGTTTTTGGAAATCTTTACAAAAACTTAATTTTAATATCGAAAACAGCAGATTTTCCTAAATCTTATATGTGTGCACTCATCTCGGGATCCTTACGCACCTAATGACGTATCATATGTACCTTAAAAACCTTCCCTTGAGGCTGTAGGTGCGGTACATACTTACGGAAGTTGCATGCAAATATACACACACACACACAGACACTATTTTTTTATATATAGTAGGATACGTTACACACCTGTAGATGAACCGGGAGCCGAGATGCGGTGTGGGGGTCGGCTGGGGGCGGGGGGGGGGAACTGCACTCAAGCCTTATTTAGAGGTCTCGACTTGACGAATTCGTTCACTTTCCAGCATCTCCAACGCCGAACCGTCTACAGACGCGCCCGTGGTCAACTTCTGGCTGCAAGCTGACGACAGTCAAGGACCGGCACATATTGTTCCTGCCCTCGAACTCGCCGAGCCCTTCGCACCGCCAGCTGATGGCCGCACGCCGCCCGTCGCCGTCCGAATCCAACTGCCAGCCGGATTCGGCTCCCATGAGGAGACTCAAATGGAGCCGGAGCTCGAGCAGTAAGCCACATAATTATAAAAAAACCCCTAATAACAGTTTTCTAAAAAGAAGTTTTTTTCATTAATAACCGAAGCAAAATAGTTTCGGCCGACTTGGTCAATCGACAGAACCGTCCAGCCCGGCGGGGGGCGGGGATTATTTCATGATCTCGACTTGACGAAGTCGTCCGCGACTTTTGCACACGTGCACTTTCCAGCACCTCCAGCATCGATCGGCCTTCATACGCGGCCATGGTCAAAATAAAGCTGCAAGGACCGGCAGCACAAATTGTTCCGGAACTCGTCGAACCCGTCGCACCGCCAGCTGATGCACGCCCGCAGTTCGTCGCCGTACCAATTGAAGAGCCGGCGGGGTTCCGCCCTCATCATTCGACTCAAATGGAGCCGGCGCTGGACGAGTAAGCGGCTTAATTATAATAAAGACTAATAACCGTTTTCTAAGGTTATTTTTTGTTTATGGTAACTAAAACAAAATGGTTTCGGCCGGCTAGGCCAATCGAAACAAACGCCCATCTCGGGCTTGACTTGACGAAGTCGTCCGTGACTTATGAGCACATGAACTTTCCAGCGCCACCAACTTCGATCGGCCTACATACGCGTCCGTGGTCAAATCGTGGCTGCAAGCTGACGACAGTCAAGGACCGGCACAAATTGTTCCTGCGCTCGAACTCGCCGAACCCGTCACATCGCCAGCTGGTACACGCCCGGAGTTCGTCGCCGTCCCAATTGAACTGCCGGCCGCTTTCGGCCCCCATGATGCGACTCAAATGGAGCCACCGCTAGTCCAGTAAGCGGCATAGTTATAATAGCGGCTAATAACCGTTTCTAAAAATAGGCAATTTTTAATATAAACCGTAACAGACTAGTTTGGTCGGGAAACCAAAAATATAGGCCGTGCTATCCGACACAACCGTCCATCCCGGGGGGAGGGGAGTATTGCGAGGGTTTGGCCTTGACGAATTCGTCCGCGACTTGTCGCAAGTTCACCTTCCAGCGCCTCCAACATCGAGCGGCCTTCATACGCGGCCGTGGTCAAATCGTGGCTGCAAGCTGACGACAGTCAAGGACCGGCACAAATTGTTCCTGCGCTCGAACTCGCCGAACCCGTCGCACCGCCAGCTGATACACGCCCGGAGTTCGTCTCCGTCCCAATTGAAGAGCCGGCTGGGTTCCGCCCACACGATGAGATTCAAATGGAACCGGCGCTAGACAAGTAAGCCACATAATTATAAAAACGACTGACAGTTTTCTAAAAATAGGCATTTTTTATAATAACAGAAACAGACTAGTTTGGTTAGGGGAACCAAAAAATAGGCCGTGCTAAGCGACACAGCCGTCCATCTCGGGGGAGCGGAATTATTGCGAGAGTTTGGCCTTGACGAAGTCGTCCGCGACTTGTCGCAAATTCACCTTCCAGCGCCTCCAACATCGATCGGCCCTCATACGCGGCCGTGGTCAAACTCAGGCTGCAAGGGCCGGAAGCACAAATTGTTCCGGAACTCGCCGAGCACGTCGCACCGCCAGCTGATGCACGCCCGCAGTTCGTCGCCGTCCCAATTGAAGAGCCGGCTGGGTTCGGCCCCCATGATGAGCCTCAAATGGAGCCGTCGCTAGACGAGTAAGCGGCATAGTTCCAATAACAACGGTTCTGGTTCGTTAGCGGGGGGGGGGACATTTTTTTGGTCCATCGCTTAAATTGCTTAAATACACTATGTGGCGCTGTATGTAAAACTATGCGCGGCGCCAGGCCTGATCGAAAAATGCCGAATATTTTTTTCCCAAGAATTGCATTAAAAATATTTTTTCGATTCTTTTAAAAATCTGATATGGCTGCAGTCGTTTCGAGACCATTACACACTTAATGACGTATCATAGAGGGTGAATCTTCATATCGCCGAATTTTCATATCGCCGAATTGTCATTTCGCCGAATTTTCATATCGCCGAATTTTCATTTCGCAGAATTTTCATTTCGCCGAATGTTCATTTCGCCGAATTAAGTCTCAAAATCTATGTTGGAGACCTTGGAATTTACAATATTTTATTCCGCCTGCAATATGATTTTGTCGGAGCATCAAGAAGATAACTTTACTTTCGTTGAAAACAGCGGCACTGATGTTTGCTTCGACCTATTCCTGAAGAAGAGGCCAGCTGAGCTAAATTTTACCAGATGGTTACAGTCGCTTCGCTTCGCTTCACTAAGGATATGAAAATTCGGCGATATGAAAATTCGGCGAAATGAAAATTCGGCGATATGAATGTAAATCATCATAGAGACCTAAAAACAATCCACTCTGGAAAAATGCAAGCGTACTTTCCAGCCCCTCCGTCACCGACACGTCTTCATACGCGTCCGCGGAAGCACAAATTGTGCCTCCACGCGCCGAGCCCGTCGCCCGGCCAGCTGAGCCACGCCCGCAGGTCGTCGAAGTCGTTGAAGAGGTCGTTGAAGAGGAGCCGATTGGGTTGCGCGCGAAAGAGGATACTCGCATGGAGCCGATGCCGGAACGGTAAGCGACATAATTATAATCCTACTATACAGGGTGCCCCAATAAAAAACGCCCCGCTTGAACTCAACGCAGAAGTATCGGATCGGAATGATAGTTACACCATTCGAAAGCCCTTGAAACGGGGAATTTGCAATAATCTTCAAAACCATGTTTTTATTTAAGTGCGCCATTTTACATGCCATTTTGTAAAATTTTACCGCTTTTCGGGGTTGCATATGAGCTATTTTGCCTCAATTTCCGCAAGCAAATGACCGGAAGTAGTCGTGAATCAGATACAGAAGCCGTTCCTTAAGGCTTTTAAAGATGTTGTAAAATGGCGCGTTTTAACAAAAACAGGGGTTTGAAGATTGTGACAAATTTGCCGTTTGAAGGGCTTTCCAATGGTGTAACTACCAAGAACAAAAAACACAAAAAAAATTGAACTACCCCCGATAACGCGAAAGAACCCTGTTTAGAGCCGCGGAGCCCGACCCAGAACCCGGTCATCCGCCCAACGAGAACGTGTCTGATGAGGAATCTGGCTCGTCCGGCTGGCAGCCTGACTCCGCGAAGATAGCGTGGCACGCCAGCGAGATGAGGCGTTTATATCCGTGCCTGTGCAAGGATATAACCGACGCCGAACTTCGTGAACGCCTAACCGCGATTTCGATCGCGGTCCATGAGGGCCGAAAAGCCCAGCGAGCCGAGGCTGGGAAAAACCCGGGCCCAACTAAGAGTACGTGGTGGAACTGGTGGGTCGGATGGAAGCTTGGTACTGGAATGTTAGCGGCGCGGCGGGGCGGGGGGTGAATCTAGTTAGACCTATCAGAGCATCGGAAATCAAAATTTCGAATTTGAGAATCTCGAAGGGATTACTAGGCTGGGTTTAGGGCGTAGGCGTGCAATTTCCAGAGCCTTTGATGCCGATTTAGACCATGGAAATTTCGAGCTTCTAAAAATTCGAGATTTTGAAAATTCGAGATTTTGAAAATTTAGATTCTGAAAATTTGAGATGCTGAAAATTCGGGATTCAGATTTTCGGGATTTTGACAGATTCCCGAAGAAAGTGTGTTTTGGGGTTTTTTTCGTATTATCGGGGGACCAGTATTTTTCGTGGGGCCTAATTTTTCAAATGTTGCAAATTTTTCAACAAGTAACCACAAGTTTTCATTAAAAAATCAAACAATCGATTTTTCGCCGGTAAATGAGCGATTTTTTACCCATATTTCAATTTTTGGTTCTTTAGGATTTCCCGGGAAGTATTTCCGGGGGGGAAACCAAATTTTTCCTGGTTTTCCCGGTTGACCTAGTAATCAAATATAAAGTGTTTTCACATTGTTTTAGTAAATTTTTACTATATTTCAAGTAGAAACTTTCAAAAAAGTTAGAAAAATGTTTTAAAAAGTCTAAAATTGGTCATTTTGGGTCTTTCCCCCCCCCCCCCCCGCTAATCCTAAAGGTTCTATAGGATTTTTCGACCTAAAATTAAATTTTTTAATTAAAATGTGGGTAGTTTTTATGCTCAGGACCATTTAGAAACGCATGCGCTATTTAGAAAAAATTTAGGCTTGGGCCGAAAAAATTGGTTTCCCCCCGGAAATACTTCCCGGAAATCCTAAAGAACCCAATTTTTTTTCGACAGTATTAGACGGTTTTTCGAATTCAAATCGAGTGGAAAAGAAAGACTGCCGGGAATTAGTCTCCCCCGCTAACCACCCGCCCCACCCCCACCCCCGCTAAAACTCCATTACTAAAACGGTTTCGATCTCCGATAATTTTTGGGATTGATTTTGATCGATATATCATCTTTTTGCAGGTTACGCTGTTGTTGTCCGCGTTGGTGTAAGCGAAAACAGCAAAAATGCGCGCCGCCAGCGGTACACCAGAAGCAGATAAAGGCCGCCGCCGCCAGCAAGTCGCGAATCCCGCCGGTTCGTGGGTTGTCCTTCGCTTTTGGTTTTGGGGTTCTTTCGCATTATGGGAAAACGTGATTTTCTGCAAACACTTGAGTTATTGATAAATTTGTATTTTTCGAAAATATTTTGGGTTTTTTCGCTAGTTTTGTCGGGATTTGGAATACGCCATTTGATAGAGCGTCGAAAAATATGCTGCGAGTTTTAATTTGAGCCTATAATAATGTAAATTAAAAAAGTTAGCCCCAAAACCTGTTGGCTGGGGGGGGGGGTAAATTAAGGTGTAGCCAATATTTTATTTAAATCCGGGGGCATTTCAGCTGCACGACCAGCCCGTGAACTGCGATGCCACTGAGATAGCGAGGTACTGCACGTTGTCGTTTATGTACCTGCGCCACAAACTACTCGATCCGTGCACCCTCGCTCGCGATGCCAAATTGGTACGGTGGCTATGTCTTTCTCACTACCGGGTGTGCCCAAAAAAGTGCCCGCACTAGCGGCCCGGAGGAAGCCAGGATTGGGATCGTTCCTACCCCATTCGAAAGCCCTTGAAAGGCCAGAAAACAAACGCCGTGACGTCGACAACGTCACGTCGTCGACGAGACGACATTTTGAAAATACGACGCTTTCAGCAAGTGCTGAGCGAGACCCACAAGAACGCGGTCGCCTGGGGGTACTACGGCTACGGGATGATGGCCAGGAAGCAGCCCAACATCGTCCAGATGGACGGGGCGACGGTCATCATCGCCGATTTGCATGGATCTGTGGGTACCAACCGGGGGTTCCGGACTGTTAGCGGGGAAGGCTAACGGTCCCGGTCCTGAACTGTTAGCGGGGGACCGAGCGGGATTTTTATTGGGAGGAACCAAATTGTTCCCTGTGATTCTCGATGGTCCTACAGGGTGTCCCAAAAAAAAGTGCCCAAGTTTGTCCCCAATTATCTCGAGAAGGAAAGATATTTCACCGTGCGTTACCATGCCAGAATGCTTAATTATGTCAGGAATAGGGAAATAACTCAACTTGATTTTTTCGATTTTTGAGTACGCAACTGTACTATTGACGCTGGTTACGACCAAAAATTGTGCGTTCTTGAACGGGTGGTGGGAAAATTCTGATTTTTGACCCAAAAATCGGTGGCATTTGTAGAAAGCTAATGGCCAAATATTAGGATTTTTGAAGCTCCAGTTCTTTTTTTACAGGCAAAACAAATTTCACTGTTTTGTATCTTTTTACATTTTAATTGGCAACTCGCTTCAAATACGCTGCCCATGGCTGACCTTTTGCAGATGGTGTCTCCGAATGATAATCTTTAGCACAACACCAAATTTTACCTGATTCTATGGTATTTTAATATTGCTTGCTAAAACGTGCCCCAGAGGGATACTGTAGCTTTTGTTTTTCACGTTTTTCTTTTTATTGTAAGCTGGGATTTCGCTCAAAATTTTACCATCGGTAAACAATGGTAAGGGGCAGCCATGGGCAAAATATATCAAATTTCTAGCCACACACTTTCGAAAAATATACAAAAAGCTGATTTTTTAATTTAGCCACAGCAATTTCTAAATATTTTAATGAATCGGTCCGAAAACTACTATTATTTGTTTTCCTGAAAGATCGAAACGTTTCTATGGTGAAAAGAACGAGAAAACGGCGATTTTCTGTTTTCTACAGTAACCCGCCTGGAGCGCGTTTTAGCATGCCAAGACAAAATTACATAAAGTGACGGTTTTTCGATTCTAGACTGTTCTTTGGGTGATTGTAAGAGCACCTACAAAAAATTACTTGATTCCTGTGGCAAATGACAAAGTTATAAGGGACAGAGGAAAACCCCCCTCGGACCCCGATTTTGGACCCGACGCCCTGGTTCGAAAATCGAATTTTTGAAAATGAAAAAGGCACCGGGATTTGGTGGATACAATTAAAGCACGCATCGAACTGTGTATGAGAGCAGAATACTGGAATGATCTGGCGGAAGTTAATGGTTGATTTTGATTTAAAACCCGAAAATAACGTTTTTGAAAAGTCGACTTTGGGGCGCTCTTCTAAATTCGTTTGCCATGAAAAGGTTTTGTATTTGCATGGGTTCTGGGTGATTACCCAAGCTTGGTCTATGTCAGAAAAGTCGGGGCTACTCAAGCCTCGAGAATTTTTACCTCGCGCCGAATTCGGGTATATTTGGACTCTTCATGAATTTCTTTTGAGAGATTGGATGGCCCAATAAATTTGTAACTATGATCATAGAATGCGCCCATTAAGTAGTATTAAATAAAATTATGACAACAATTCCAGCCTCTCAATTGAATTTTATAAACTGGCATGAAGGTCTGCGAAATAGCACGAACCAACCGTTTTTGAGGCGCTAAAAGGCACCCTTCCAAAGGGGTACGGTAGCTAGAAATTGTTTACATGATAGATGGACGCCAGTCCTACACAACTAAGCAAAGCAAACACCGAAATTCTATTTGCAATTTTAGAAATATTTTTCCAAAGTTCAGTTTCGTGACCTCGAAAGAATCCATGACCAGGGGGTCGTCAAAAAACTCAAAAATCCGCGGTTCTGAAAAATTTTTTTGATATTTTCATGGGTTTGTATCGAGCCTATAGACATGCTAAAACAGCTTATTTTGAGGTTTCCACCATAGGTTTTTGTAATATTCGAGATTTACGAAATTTCTCGATATTAAATTTGAACATACTATAACTTGCCAACCAGACCTTCGAAAATTCCAAAAATCCGGATGTGCGTAGGGGCGATCCTGAGGTACCTACACTGTAAAAATTGGAAGTGTTCGACCACCAGCAATCCAAAAAAATGCAAACGAAGTTTTGCCGGAACGCACAGTTTTCGGGTGTCATTTGTATTGATACGTCGCCAAAAATCGAAAAAATCAAGTTGAGTTATTTCCCTATTCCTGACATATTTAAGCATTCTGGCATGGTAACGCACGGTGAAATATCTTTCCTTCTCGAGATAATTGGGGACAAACTTGGGCACTTTTTTTGGGACACCCTGTATAACAGAATATAAACGATTGTTTATAGCATTCTACATATTTTTAGATGTAAAAATGATATAGAAATAATCAAAAAAATTTCCAAATTTTTTTGAATTTTGCGTCAAAAATGCAAAAAAAGGTAAAAATTTTTGAATTTTCAAAACTTTTAGTAATATTTTTGATAAATTTTAGCAGGGAAAAGCTGTTAAAAACGCCATAAAAATACCTTGTACTTCATCAACCGGTCGGAATAGGTGGAGAACAGAAAGTGGTTTGCTCCGCTAAAAGTTCGAATTTTCAATATTTTTAAAAATATTTTTTGATATAACTTTGAAGCAATTAAAAAAACGATAAAAATAAACTGTATTTTTTTTTTACAAACAACATCGATAAGCGGAAGAACTCTTTTACAGCTTCCCCAAGCCATCGTGGACCTGATGAAATACTACCATGATTGTATCAAACATCCCGGGTTGAAGTTTGTTGTTTTTATCCCCTCCTCATCATGTCTTTTTATTCGTCTTGATTCCCCTAATTTTCCAGGCTTCTCGTGCTGGGTGATGTGGTGGATCGGGGTGCGGCCTCGCACGAGACGATGCTCCTTTTCATGTCCCTTGCCGTCCTCGATCCCAAGGTACCGCTATTTTGGGAGCTTTTGCGTTATCAGGGGCGGCACATTTTTATCTCAAGATCCAGTGTTTTCTAACAGAAATAATGGAAGTGTTTTTAAGCTTCTTTCTATTCCAAACGTACTTTACAAATTGTCATTAAAAGGTATCTAGAACATCGATTTTTCGACCGAAATGCCAATTTTAAAAACTTTTTGCCCAATCCTACTATATATAAAAAAATAGTGTTTGTGTGTGTGTGTGTGTCCACTTTGCATGCAACTTCCGTCAGCGTGTTCCAGTAGTATCTCAATAACGGGGTCAATTAGGAGCATGTATTATACGTCCCTAGGTGCGTAATGGCCTTGGGATGACTGCACACTAATAAAATTTTCAAAAATTTACTGTTTTCGACGTTAAGATTAAGTTTTTGTTGAAAAATCCAGGACCCTCTTTGTTAGGAAACAATTAGCATGCGCTGGAAGTTGTGGTTGCCTATATAAGGGAAGAGAGGTAGCGTTTCCCATTTTTTGTCATCAAAAATCGCGAACATTATGCAAAGCGCAGAATATCATGGGATCAGATGGGGCCAGGGTTGAAAAGTCGCGAAGCGGCTTTTCATCCCTGGTATTTAGCTAGTTTTCCTAGTTTGAGTATGGTTAAGGTTAGAGTGCAGTTTATCCTGCCCACCGTCCCCAGCGACCTGCCCCTCATTTCATATTGGCTCCCTGTTCATCTACAGTTCTTTAAAGTATACCAAAATGTTTGCCTTGCTCTGGCGAGTATTTTGGTATACTTTACACAGCTGTAGATAAACAGGGAGCCGAGATATAAAGTTAAGCCAGCTGGGGGATGTTACTAAAACATACAAAAGTTACTAGACATTTCTAGACTAATACAAGAAGTTTCGCCCCACCCCCCGATAATGTGCGAGTGCCCAACGTTTCGCTCTAGATAGTGATCATCCGCGGGAACCACGAGTCGGCCGACATCAACGCCAAGTACGGCTTCCGCCATGAGTCGTATGCGCGCTTCGGCAACGACCTCGGCCACCAGATCTACACGCACGCCAACTGGGCCTTCAGGTAAATTTCGAAATTTTTATAAACTTTGTAATTGCGAAATTTTGACCCTCGCAAGCTATTCAGTCCGATGTTCTGCATTTTGCGTAAAACATAACAATTTAAAAAATTTTCAATTATGGATTGTTTTAATGCATAGAAACTATGTAAAATTTATGTATTTTTTACTAAAGGACCTTGTAAACATTTTACGTTTAAGTATAGTAAAAAGGGCTTAGGAGCGCTTTCTATGGAAATTCCATAGTCTATCTATAAATTTCTAGGCAAATGCCGCTTGCCGCCGTCGTGCAGGGCCGCATCTTTGCGATGCATGGCTTCATCGGTGAGTTTTTGGCGGTTTTTGGCGGTACCGTACCTTCAGACCCGGATTCGAAGACGCTCGAAGAGTACAACAAAATCGACCGGTTCTCCCGCGAGCGCCCCCGCGCCATGACGTCGTTGATGTGGAATGACCCGCACGCGGGCATCATCGGGTACGGCTGAGCTGATGAATTTCTGGTTCTGGATTGTCAGCGGCGGGGAACTAAATTGTTCCTTCTTTTTCACCACGGCCCTATCACAAAAATCAATCATTTTATAGCATTTTCCATAGTTTTCAGCTCGAAAACAATATAAAAATCATGAAAATTTTTGAAAATTTTTGAATTTTTGGTCAAAGATGTATGAAAAGCGACCAGAAAAGGTCAAAGGTTTCCAATTTTCAAAATTTTTAAAGTTTTTGTTGTAACCCCTCCCCCGCTAACAGCCCAGAATCGAATTTCTGAGCGAACCCTTTTGCGTTGCAGGTGCAAGCACAACGAAAGGCGCGGCGGTGCCTATCAGGTCGGCCCGAATGTTGTCTACCACTTCATGGAAGGAAATCAGTTCGACCTCATCCTCCGTGGCCACCAGGTGCGTTTCAGGGAAATCGGGTTAAAGGAGGGAGAGAGAGCGAGCGAGAGAGGGAGAGTGAGAGTGAGAGAGAGCCAGAGAGAGCGAGAGAGAGCGAGAGAGAGAAAGAAAGCGAGAGAGAGAAAGCCAGCCAGGGAAAGGAATAAAGACGACGAAAAGATAATGAGAGTCCCTGAAACAGTTTCCAAGCATGAGCGATGAAAAAACTACTTCTTTCAGGCCCCAATGGCTGGCCACGAGTGGTACATGGGCATCAGCGTGTGCACGTGCTTTGGCAAACCCGACTACGACCAGACGGGCAACTTCGGCTGCTACGTGCTTGTCGACGAGGAGTGCTGTGTCCATTTCACGCTCTTTGCCGGCGACCTGTCGCAGCCCATGCCATGTTTGTTTGTTTACTGAGGACCAAATGCTTACATAAAAATCTTGAACAAAATAAATCTTATCGTTTTCAGCGGAGGAGTGCGTGAAGAAGATGTACCGCACGGCCCAGCATTTCACTGTCCACGGCGATCAGACCATGAATGAGCAGGTGTGTTCTCCAAATTTAGGCCTAGACATAAGCTTAGGCTTAGGCATAGTATGCTTAGATTTGGACTTAAGCTGAGGCTTAGGCTTAGGCATAGGCTTATGCATAGGCTTAGGCATAGGCTTAGGCTTAGGTATAGGCTTTGGCTTAGGCCTAGGCTTGGTTAGGTTTAGGCTTAGGCTTAGGTTGGCTTAGGTATATGCTTAGGCTCAGGCTTAGGCTTAGGTATATGCTTAGGCCTTGTCTTAGGCTTAGGCAGGAGTTTTAGCGTATCTCACAATCAGGTTTGAGACCGCCATAACCTTATCATAGTTTGACATAGCCTAATTTTTCATTTTCAGTTGATCCAGTTTCTGAAGACGCCAAAGTCGTGGATCAAAACCATCTCGGACGCGATCGGATCCCGCAAGAAAATCCACGAGGTCCTGAAGAAGTACGGCGACCGGCCGGTGCCGCCCCTGCCCGCCGAACTGTGCCCGGACGACGTCGATCACCGCTGCTAGCATCTTAATTTTTTCATTTTTTTTCTGTGTTTTTGTGTGTATTACTGTCTCTACGGTGTATTTTTCCTTGAATAAATATGGATGAAACGGATCCGCACGAACTTGGAAAAACCGAAGCCTAAGCCTACGCCTAAGCCTAAGTCTGAGCCTAACCAACCTAAGCCTAAGCCTAAGCCTAACCTGAAGCCTAAGCCTAAGCCTAAGTATCCGGATCAGGGTACTGGACTCTTAGCGGGGGAGGGAATCTTAGCGAGAGGAAAACTAACTTTTTCCAGTAGTTCCTGTATCAACCTAGAAAACAATTTACGAGGTTTTTGGATCTAAAAACAACATAAAAAATTGCGCAAACTTGCGAATTTTTTTAGGATGTAAATGTTCTTCTTATTGGACAATGTATGGAACAACTGCAAAAAAAATTCAAATTTTTTCAAGATTCATCAGCTTTGACCCCCCCCCCCGTTAACATCCAAGTACCGATCAAAAACCTGACGCGGGGAACACCAAAAATCCGCCGGCCAGCTGCAGCTCGTAAACAAATTGCAAAAATGCAGTTCCACCTCTTCGACCACTTATCAATGCACGATTTTTCTAAAAAACCCCCTGATTCAGGGTTTCAGGGTCGGCAATCCCATTTTTGAACTACTTGTCTCCCGAACTGGCATCAAACTATCAAAAATGCGCCCGGTAGCCTGGCGATATCCTCTCTCTTCGCCGGCCTTTTTCGAGGAGAAAAAGTGAGCTCCCCCGCCGTGGTTTGGCAGACTTGAGTTGGTGCCGATCTCGGGATAAGATCGCCGGAAAGTGCACCTAAAACGGGTCGCTTTCTCAATTTTTACTCGCCACTCGGGTTGTATAAAAGCCGGGGGTTTTGCGAGCAAAATATCAACTTTCCAAAAGTCGACCAAAACAACGATGAACGTCTTCGCCCCCCTGATCGCCATCTTCGCCATCCTCGCCCTGGCTGCTGGTGGGTTACGGTAGTTTTGCAAGTGTAAGGGCTGCTCTTAAATTTTTCTAACTGGTCGATGAAAATTTTTCTTATCCATTACGTCGTTCTCCCTCTGTCCCTCACTCTCTCCCGCTCTCTCTATCTCGCTTACATCTCGCTTTCTCTCTCCTCTCTCTCTCTCACTATCTCTCTCCACCATTTGTCTTGCTATCGCCAGCCTCGTGATCCAAAATCCGTAAAAACAGAGGAAAAACGGAAAAATAAAATTTTTTATTTTTAAAGGACCGTAGAAGCTAAATGCGTCAATTTTGGTACATCCCCTCCGTTTAATGCGCCTCTTGATAACCCTGACATTTCAGCCGGTCCTCACCACGATAACCACCACAATGACCACCACGACAACCACCACAACGATCATCACGACAACCACCACGGAGGGTATGTTTTGTCGTGTGTGTCGTTTTATGGTCGAATTATTTTGTCGATTTTTCTAGTTTTTGCTATGGTTTTAATTGCTATTTTCAGCCCCTTCCACGGTTAAGCCGCGCGCCGCTCCACACGATGCACATGCCTTTGAAGTATCTTTGAACTGCCACAACATTCCGGTATCGATAAAGTTTCTACGGGCTATGTCTAACCTGAAATCAAGAAAAAGAATACACTTCATCTTTTTATAATCTGCTTTTGGGGTCTTATTATTGGCATTGAGTTCGAATGGATTGCTAAGTAGGTATAGGCCGCTTTTAAGCGCTAATCCAGAAGCTAGTCCCAGTCCATAGGCGTGTTTCGTAGCTTCCCAAACACGACATAGGAGCAGGAATCGATATTCAAGCTCCCGAGTCCCTTGATCTTAAAAAATTGGAATTGGGCGAATCAGATTGTTATAGTTTTTGGCGCTTTAGTGATTCTTCGGTAGAAAATTACGGTAGCTGGAAAAATCTCAAAGCCAGCAGCCTCCGTTCACTGTAATCTAACGGTTCTTTTCCGATTCAGGTTTTTCAAAGCTCTCAGGAAGGCATAAACTGGTTAAAGAGTGAGAGAGAGAAAGAGAGAGAGAGAGAGAGGGAGGACCGATGAGGCAGAGGCAGAGAGTATGTGAGCGAGTGAAAAGTCCAATGGATTTTTCTGTTGGTTCGCTGTATGCAAATCAGTAAAAACGAAGGGTTTATGGCAGTTTAGATACGTTCAGATCCTTTTATTTTAGCTTGTTTACTTCTTGTCGGAGCACCTCTATTTGCGTCCCCAAGGTCCGCGACGAGGAGGGGGAGGAGGAGGATGGAAGCGCCTGAAAAGTTAACCATACTATTTAATAAAGTTAAAGACGTTCGACTACAAACTACAAAAACAAGTTAATTTAAGTCATAACATCAATACTTACTCGCGGCTGTGGCCCCCGCGTCCGCCATGGCGACGACGCTCCGACGATGAGGAGTGCGAGTGACGCCCAGCTTTAAAGGACCATTGAAGCCTGAAAATCCATAACCCTACCGCTAGCCAATGCCGCCAGGGCAACCAGGACCAATAGCAAAATACCAAAAAGATTCATGGTTTCTTGTTGATGGCATCGCTCCTTCGATTCCGCCTTATATACCCCGATCTTTCGCACCTGGGCCAAGACAGAGTGGAGAAAATCGAGAGAGCGCCGGCCTTGGGATGATCAGCGCCACTTTTTCGCACTTTCAATCGGCAAGTCTCGGTCAACAAGATGCAAAAAGACTTTGGAAATCTTGAATTTAGCCCCTTCTACTCGCCCCGATCAATCTCGTTCCACTAGAACGATTTTGTGGCTGCTGAAATGAGGAAATGGGTTTCGATATTGTTTAGAATTTGGAAAGGAGAGAGAGGAAGAGGGAGAGAGAGAGAGCGCGCGTGAGAGAGTGAGAGAGTGAGAGAAAGAGAGGGCCAGAGAGAGCCGAACCGAGAAACCAAAAACTACCACATTGTGCACTAAAATATCTTCGAAGAAATTTGTAAAGCATGGTAAACAATGAATTTTTCATTTTCTTTGACGCCCATATCGAGCTACAAAATTTCATCTCCGGTAAGTATAGAAACTCGTCGAGACTAGGTTGTTTACGAGAAACAGTAACGACGGCTCGGCATGTGTAAAAAATTGGATGTTGACACCAAAAAAGGGTTGGCCAAAGAGTGGGCCTGAAGTCAGCGATTTTCAGTGGCCTTTAGTCAAAGTTTGGCAAGCAATCAAGGGTAGCTGGGTGCAAGGCGGTAGTGACGACTAAAGCTCAAGGTATCTTTTTCCAATTAGCAATTAATTAGGTTGTAGCCTCTCGTAAGCGATAGCGCAAAAGTTTTCGAAACATACCATCAAAAAAAGCCGACCACCACCAAAGTCTGACCGTCATTAGTCAACATCGTAGCCTGTTCGTTAGCTCAAATGACCCAAAGACAAACCCTTCCCTCAAAAACACCCCGGAAAGTCCAAAGCACACCCTCAGCCATCCAGGCATTGGCCGAATCTTGCCGCCCCAATGGTTCACACTTTAGCAAATGAATGGGGCAGAGGTGCCTAAACTTGCTGTATAAAAAGGGAGATTTGTTAAATTACCTCAAGCGATTTGCCTGCCATCAAACCAACATGAAGTTCCTAGCCCTGCTCCTTGCCATCTGCGCCTTGGTCTCCTGCGTCTTGGTTCAAGGTAAGTATTCATTGCGTTTTGGGTTATTGTAAGTGAGAGTATTTCGAGAGAGAGCGAGAGAGAGAGAGCGCGCGCGCGAGAAAGCGGGCGAGAGAGAGAGAGAGAGAGAGATAAAGGGAAAACAAGAGAGTGAGGGTAAGGAAGGTCACGCCGCGCGTCAAAAACCCGTGATTTTTGCTAAGCAGGAATATACCCCAACACTATTTTTATATTTCGACGACCAGATATTTTAAGCCGCTTCTTGGCATGCCAATTTCAATCTTCGGATCATTTTCAGCCCACCCTCATCCTCATCCTGCGGCGATTTCTGGACCGGCGCATCAGGGACCCACTCATCATGGAGCTGCCCAACTAAAGCTACCTGGAGGCGAACACCATCACAAACAAGCACCTTCTCATCATGCTCCTGCTGCTCACCATCAGGGGTAGAAATGGTAAGGCTCAACGAAATTAGGGATACACCAGCGCTGACCCCGCTACGCGGGTGTTCAGCGCTGGCCTTCTCCCACCCCCACAATTTGAATTTGGAATTTGAATGCAAAATTTGGCTGAATTCCCGGTCGGCGGGCGTACGGACATTAGAAATTTATATATAGTAGATATACTGGGTTTCGATACCGTGCCCTAGGCTAACTGCTTAGTCTCGAACAAACGCGATCACTCCAAAAGTTATTTTCAGGGCTCGCCACCATCGCGGCTGAAGCAGACAAAGCTCAAACAGCTATTGCGATTCTCGAGCTAGTCTGTCAAGAATCTTCCTTCACGCTTCTTAGTCGAATCCTGCGAGTGGTGTAAATAAAACACTATCTACCAACGTGACTGTCGAAATCAACTTATTTCAGAACCGAAATTGATGCGTTCTGAAAAAATGAGTAAGTAGTGACGCTAAGACTTTTTTCAACAGCTTCTCCTGGCTTGCCGACTTTGGACTCCGATCAAAAAAGCGAGCCCCTGACGACCCTTTTTGACCCCCGGCAAAACACTGATGAATGACCAGCAGCCAATTTTGGCATAATGGCGCCGATCTGGGTGGTATCATAAACAGGCATATCAGATTTCCGGTGACTAAGCGTAGAGAGAGCCAGGGAGCGGAAGAGGGAGAGAGCCAGCGAGAGGGAGAGAGAGCGTGAGTGAGAGAGTGAGAAAGTGAGGTGAGAGAGCGCCCCCCGTGAATGCGAGGGAGTGAGAGAGACAGAGAGGGCGAGAGAGAGAAGGAGAGGGCAGAGAGAGAGAGAGTGAGGGAAAGATACAGACACGTCGAGCCCTCAGGTGTTGCCAAGAGATCAACAAATCACGCGGCTAGATTTGGGCGCTGATCATGGGATTCTGGGTATCACCGTCTGCCCCTCTGGCTATATAAACGTGCCCCCAGGACATTTCCCCAACCACAACGCTTTACCCCCGACTTAGGATGAACTTTATTCAGCTGATCTGCGTCTTTTTGCCGTTCTCGCAGGCCTGATGGTGCAGGGTGAGTCATGTGTTTAAGCCTAGCTCTCAATTGCGCCTTTTTCTTGACTACGCTTAGATACGATCCCAGTACCGTAATTTTTCGGAGTTATCAGTACCGCGATTTTGTCCAGAAAAATTTCTAAAAGAATTTGTCGATAAAATCGAAATGTAGGTTTTTTTGTTTTATTCCTGATTTTTCGAAACTAAAGTTGACCAGTGTTGCCCGGCTCTCCGAAAATGAATCCATCTGATCAAGGAAAATTTTTGAATTTGACGCTGGTCACAAAAACAAGATGATCGGCCGATTCGATTTAACGAAATTCACTTATCGGTTCTAAGCAGATTTTGGCATTGGTTCTCACGATTTAAAAATACTGCTTTGTTATGAAGTTATTAAACTGCCTTGAATTCTTTTTTAGCCGCCCCTAACCACCACCACGGCGGTCACCACAACGGACCAGTCATCCATCTGCCCAACATTTTCGGCCATAACCACCACGGTGGACATCACGGAGGCGGACATCACCACGGAGGACATCACCACGGGTGAGCGGGCGCGAAAAACACCTGGCTAACGCATAATTTTAATGAATAATTTTGAACTTTAATAAATTGAAAAACACCACTTGCATCTTCCTCTAAAAAGCACAGCACTGAAAATGCAAATTTACTCGGAAACTCAACTATCAGGTTGGAACGAAAGTTCTGTCGCCGAGTGTTTGGGAGGCTGGCTAAATTCGTAGATAGCTCCATTCTGGATATGCGATATGTCATTTTGTAGCTCTCGGCCTGAATCATTTCGGGAGGAGGCTCCTACACCTCGAAAATCGAGGAAAACCGAGATACAGGCCGAAGAAGTTTTCCACAAAATTACCAAAAAGTGTTTTTGCAAGTTATCTCTGCATAGAGCAATTTGCATGCGATACCTTTAACACCAATCGATAGCTCTCGAGGAGTAGATATCGATAGATGTTGAGATCATCAAAATTGGACACTGGATGGCCGAGATATGGGCCTCTGAAATTAAGCCCATTTCTTAGAACTTTTCCCCAAATGCCATTCATTCCGATACATTTCGTAGGCAGAGGCCAAAAATTGCGGCTTTATTTTTGGACTCGCCGGGTCAATTTTGACAAAATGTTTCGATGAACAAAAATTTTTTGAAGGCTTTCAACTTTAAACACGTAAGGTTACGTATAACGCACCATTAGAATTATTTGTCCCATTGGTTGGCTACATACCCATAGAAGCTAGAACATATAAAGTGGCTTAAAAACATTTTTTTGCTTCGAAGTACGAATTCAGTAGAAATTCGCTGTATTTTTTATTTGACGGGCCTTTTAAAAGTTTTATCTTCTATTTTAGGCATGGGTACGGTCACGGGTACGGTCACGGCCACGGATACGGACATGGTTATGGACATCACGGCTAAATGTAATCGAATTATCGAGATTCCTGACGACACCGATTCTCCGCAACACGATATAATACGACAACGCATTTAATTTAAATTCTGGTGCTCAATAAATTTATTGCAATTTTTGAGCCTCGGCCCCATCATTGTCATCATCAACTTTTGCACAGTAATACCCGGGCTTGCCCGGATTTGGTTGTTTCGCGTAGCCATGACAGCAAGGATTCCGGCCATCCGTACAGGGCGTCTCAGCACACGGTTGCAGCCGATAGGGAGAACCACTAGAAAGATAAATTATTTAAGGTGAGGATCCGAGCAAGGGGGTACTAGCCGAGAAACTTTGGGAATTCATCCGATCCTGGTGATCCGGATCTGTGCATTAATGCCAGTCTGATAACGGGTTCATAATCGCAGATTTTTGGAAAAGCAGATGAAACGGCAGCTTTAGAAATAACTGCATTTTGTTTAACTAAACTTACACGCACTGACATCCCGCCGGCTCACACGTCCGCTCCATTCTCTCCCATCCGCACATGCCGCACGTGTCCGTACAGTTGTTCATCGACTTCCAGCCGGACCAGGCGCCGTGGCAAGGAGGCTAAAGTTGATCTCTCTTCCCTCACTCTCTCTCCCTCTCTCTCGCTCGCGCTCTCTCTGCTTAAATCACCCACCGCCACAGTAGTCATCACCGGATCCTGATCCCAAGCACATTCGTAGTGCTTATCGGTCCTATTGAGGAATTTCTGATGAAATGGGCAGCAGGCATTTTCAGGGAAGTCGCAGATCATCACCGGGCACGCCGCGATTTGCGTGGCGGGACCACTGAAACAGGTTTCAGATTTTGGAAGCTGAAATGCTGAGTTTTGTACTTTTTCGTTGCATAGGAATTACTCAGAGGGAGAGCGAGAGAGAGAGACAGGGATATAGAAAACGGGAGAAACACAGAGTGAGAGAGAGTGAGAGAGAGAGAGCGAGAGCGAGAGAGGACTTACTCGCATAGGCATATATCCGGTTGACATTCCCTCTGCTGTGTCTTCCACCCACATCCTCCGCATGTCTCGCTACAGTAGGATGTGTCGTACCACTCGCCCCAAGTTCCAGTGCACTTAAAATGAAACATGGGGTTGAAATGAATCCATTGTCAATACTAATTTAGGGTTTGAATTCATTAAATAGAAATCACAATTTAGTTAGCTAACCAGGGTAGGAGGCGCTCCTGTCGTATTCAAGGCCGGCACAAGGCAAAATGAGGGTAAATGGTGCTCATCCCCATCCATGTTGTACCTAAAAGCGTGGAATTTGGAAAGACTCGAGAGGCACCTTAAGCTACCTTCACTTTATATGAAAAATACTGATTTTTAGGAGTACAGTTTTGGGAGTTTACCAGATTTTGAATGTGTTATCTAGATTTTGTTGCCAGATTCAACGTCTAGCGTAAGCTTTTATCCACTTTTGTGCGGATCTCCATGATGCTTTGGGGGACTGGGCTAAATTATCGAGTTTTCCTACCAATTTCCATCGCCCGCCGACAGATACGCCTGGCCACAACCGTCACAATCGTATGGTTCTGCTAAAACATTCTAATTTTGTCCATTGGAGCAGCTAAAACTTGCCCTTCCCCCATTTCAAAAATTCCATCCTCGAGTTGTCAGTCCAGCCCCAGGTTTTGCTAAAAATGGATGGAGCACGATTTTCCTAATTTTTTGGAGGAGATCAAAACTGGTCCTAGCAAAATGGTGAGGCTGTAACTCCTACTCTGATTTTTCCACAAGCCCAATAATCACGTAGCCGGCGGCGTTATCTGGTTTTTTGGGATTAAAAGGTAAATCAATGCTTTTCTTACAATTCCTGGCCATAGAGGAGAGTATCGCATTTTGGTAAGCATTATGAATGGAGGCTAGCTGTCCATGGTAGACCTTCGTACATACGTCCTCCGCTTTCGTGAATGTGTTGACTAAAAAAATAATTATTGCTCGCTCTCTCTCTCACACAAACGCTCTCTCTCGCTCTCGCTCTCTCTAACTTACGATCCTGATTCAACATCAGACAGGCACCAAAGGTATCGTAATAATATAGTCCCGCCGGACATTGCGGATCAGTGGTAATTTTAAAAAATAAACAGCGAAAAACAGCAAGTACCTCATTTGTACCCCGGCCTAAAATGAAACTCGAGCTCGCGTTATCACCTCCGCCAAAATAAGCCGGGTCAGGCCGACGCCTCGCCTGCATTTTTTCGATCAAAGAATATGGGGACGAATCGTCGTGGTGATCAAATATTTTTTATTAAGGCTATATCAGGTTTCATTATATCTTTTTGATGAATGGGGTTGTATTTTCAATCCTTTAAAAAATACCTATGCGCATTAATACACCCCTAAATTCACCCCAAACAATTTATTCGGTTCTTGGTTTTTAGGAATATGCTGCTCTTTCGAGAGACGTCCTCCAATTGTGGGGCTCCGGCCTCCCAGTGATCTCGTAGGTGTTGGAAGTATTCGCTGGTCGAGTGCACGAGAAAGATGTCCTAAATTTGTATATTTGTGATTTTAAGTTTATTGGGGCATTTTTAAGAGGACTCCGAGGGCCAAATTCGGACGACAGTCGTCATTGTATTTATATCATTCAGATTTATTTTAATCTTCCATATTCTGTCTTTCTCTGATGCAAAAATATCCATTAAAATTTTGATCTTTTGAAAATGTAGTTTGGCATTAATAACCCCATTTTTGGGGCGCTGTATATTTGCTAACCAGCTTAAATTTTCGAAATCTACTTTTAAAAACGTGCTTGCTGACAACATCTCTTTAAAATGCGAATTCAGTTCTAAAATTTCATACCCAATGGCAACACAAAACCCCCTTTTTGACACCAACCTTTCCGGTGGTGGTCGATGCTTCTCTGCTCTCCTCGACCTCAACTTCCGGGTTTCCACTAAACAAATCAAATCCTTTTCATCGCCTTTGCTTTTTTCTCACCAGATTCTGCCCCAAATCCGCCTCCAGCTCTTCTTGTAAGCCTGCCACCAAATCCGATCGGCCAGGAAGACCACGATCGTGGTTGAAGAAATGCATCTAAAAATGATTTTTTTTCCTGGCTTCCGCCGGAGTTTCTGGTCCTTGCTCTCTTTAATCTAGCGCAAAAAACTTTTATGCTTTTTGTAAAAAATGGGCTTATTTGGTCGGGATCGAAGTGCGATTTTCATTCAATTTTTTTTGCGAACCTTGGTCTTTAAATCCGGGCAAAAAGAGCTAGGGGATCCCTGGTATTGAAAATGTCACTTTTGACGGGATTGCTCGAACAATTACATTAAGCCAAATCCCTGAGGGGATTTGGACACAATTTTAAATTAGGTGAACACAAATATGAACGCTTTTTTTATGGAAAAACTTTGGTCACCGGATTTTGCGTAAAACGTAAACAATCGGATTTTACAAGTCTTCGGCAACCAAAAGGGAAAATTTATTACGGCTCAAAAAATTCGAATGACTAGAAATTATCAGAAATCGGATAAAATTTTAATCTTTTTGGCATAAAAAGCAAAAAAAGGATAAAAATACGGTGTATGAGTTTGGAAGACCAAAGATAGCTGGCTGGCAGACTAGGCTTCTGAATTAAAAAGGTTTGGTAGCAAATCAACTTATCGGAGCGCGAAAAGCTTTGTTTTCTACGTCCTTTTCGACTAATGCAGTAAGTAGAAACTGTGGCTCACGCAAGCGGCAACTTCAACAAGTTCAGGCATGTTACTGTTGCATTACACTTACAGGGCTGTGTAAACTTCTAGCAGCGTTCCGATGACGTTCCGAATCTGCGGCGAGGTGGTCAACTCCAAAAAAGCGATGAATAACGCTGTCATCCCAGCGTTTTGGATGACAATCCACCAGATGCAGCGCCGGAGTACCTTGAAAAACTATATGCAGAGGGAAGGGAGAGAGTCGGAGAGAGAGATAGAGAGAGAGTGAGCGAGAGACGTATGGATAGCGAGAGAGAGAAAGAGAGAGAAAGGGAGAGAGACAGTGAGAGGGACGTACCTTAAGCATGATGATATTTTCTTGGACCTGGTATCTCCTCGATAGGGTGTAAGTGTAATGCCGATTTTCTTGCATCTGCTTTTCGGCATTTCGGTTCCAACTCAAAACCCATTGGTCTAACTAAAAAAATCTTTGTTTAGGGTCTTCAAACTAGAAAATTAAAGATAGGGCAGTGTGATACAGGATAGGAGTACAATATAAAACCTTACCAAAGCCACAGAAAATATAATCGGCACCACCAGGCAGGCGGTTAGGGTGATTGGGATTAGATCTGAAAACCGGATTTGTTGATTCTTTTTTCCTTTTCTGCAGATAAACCTCAATTTTGTTGTCACTATCCCATTAAAAAGGGCTTACTAAAAGTCAATACTGCTGCTCCGATCGCAGCGCTGACGAACTGAATAAGAATCAGTAAAATTGGGATCAGCGTCCAGCGTTTTTCCTCGTAGCGATCCATCCAATAGGAGGCCAAGAAGCGTTCGGCTGGCATTGTGAAAAGAGCGCCTAGAAATTTGGAATTAAAGGGCTAGAACGTAAAAAATCAACCTTTCTACTCACTCGGTATCGTCGGATACACGCGATTCCAATTAACGCTAGCGCGAGGGAAGGAGGAAGAGAGCCAGGGCGAGGGAGAGAGAAAACGAGAGAGAGACAGAGAGAGAGGCACAGAGAGCGAGAGAGAGAGAGAAATAGAGAGAAAAAGTGAGTGGGAGAGAGATAGAGAGAAAGAGAGAGAGCGAGATCGGGACAGAGAGAGATAAACTCGAAAAAATCGAAATAGAAGGAAAAAGAGCTAAAGAAAAAATCGAAGAAGTCGAGGCGAAAAAGTCTATTTTGCCCTTAGCCCATTAAAAAAAGACCGTTATCCTTCCCCGTACCGTTAATCCAATTCCAATTTTTTCTGCTTTACTCACCACCAAAACAGATGACCACAAATATCCGCGAGTACGAGGCGGCAATTAGCAGCGGGGGCAGATCGTTGGAACCTGTAATTTAGAGCAAAGCACTATTTTTTTGCATCGTGCCAATTACCAAATTCGTAGCCGGGGATGAGTTGGAAGCCGTACAGAATTATGATGATGTACGCCAGGTAATAAACGTAGATCCCGATGATAGAGGCGCCGAATAGGATCAGGAGGTTTTGGTGGATCATCTAAAAGTTTGCTATTAGCTGCCGTAATCCCAGATTTTTAAGGGGAAAACGTGAAAATGCCGACAGCCATAATCCCGACAGCCAACATCCCGCCAGCCAAAATCCCGACAGGCAAAATAGATGTTGCAATGGAAACGGCATCCAAGCTAGCGTTAAGAATGGGTCGACATTTTGCCTGTCGTCATTTTGTTTTGTTGGCATTTTAGCCATGTCGTGTCGGTATTTGCCCTGTCCGCATTTTGATGTCTCGGTATTCTGACTGTCGGCATTTTGTCTGGCGGGACTTTGGCTGACGAAATTCAGGTTGTCGGTATTTTTGTTGTCGGCCATTTGGCCATCGGCGTCCTGGCTAGGATACCTACCATCACGCTCCTCAGCGTGTAACAAGCGATCGGGAACGTAAATAACGCGACGGTCAGCAGGATCGTGTTAAAAGCGTAGCAAAAATAGACCCAGGCAGAGAATTCCTCCTCTTGCAACGCCGTTGCGTTCAGGAAAACGAATATCGTGTAGCCGGAGGAGAGATACATTTTTTTAGGTAGTACGGCCGCGTACTGAGTGTAGCGTCACGTAGTAAACGGACGAAAAACTCCGAGATATGAAAATAATAGTTTCCGGGGTGGTGCAGAGTAAGGGGTATTGGCGAGAGTACGGTGGCGTCACTCAGCTAGACCAGAACCGAGGAATATGGTCCTGTATAGTCCAAGACGAGTGGCGTAACGTAGCGTCGTGTAGCGTAACGTAGCGTAGCGCAACGTATCGTTGCTTAGAGAACGTAACGTAGCGTATCGTAGCGTATCGTAACCTGGTGCCCGGAACGCAAAGAGGTGCATCAAATCCGAAATAAAGAAGATGATTTTGCAGTACGTAGCGATTCCGACAGCGAGGAAAATCTAGTCGTATTCTGGATTGAGGTGTGCTGAAACGTACTCTAGCGTAGGGTGGACAATGGAGGCGTATCTTGGGATTTTTTGTGTTTCTGGAGGTAGGAAGTGACGGATGTACGGTATTACCCGGAATTCCCTGCAGAAATCCAGACAAAAAAGGACACGCAGCTAGCCGCCCAAAAATTTGTAGCCTAGCGTCTAGATGCCGAAATTTCAAGCCAAACTGCCTCCCGCAATTATAATTACCGTCCGGGACCCGAGGGCCACTTATTGGTGAGGGGGAGAAGCGGAAAAATCGGCGGGCTCGTAACCAGCCCGAATAACGTGTTTCAGCGGCGATCATCTATTATTCATTCCGCCGGTAGCGGAATCAGGCCCTTCGCGCGGCTTTTTGCTAATTGGGCCCGATTGTGGCGAAGGTTAGAACGGAGGCCATGGGGCCCTAGGGCAACACTAATTACAAAAATTGCTCGCTGGCGACGATGTTCCTGATTCTTGTTTTTGGGAACAGTGGACGAGGCAACGATCTTTGACGCAAAGGCATTTAGCGTAGCGATCGAAAGCGGAGTGAGGCAGAGACAAAGTCAGAGAGAGAGAGAGAGAGAGAGAGAGAGAGAGAGAGAGAGCGAGAGAGCGAGAGAGCGAGAGAGCGAGACGGAGGGAGAGGGAGGGAGAGAGAGGGACAATGAGGGAGATAGGTAACTTTTTACACCAAAACGCAGTGCCCACGTTACCCGGGTCGCAAAATTTCGAAATGCAGAGCCACCTGGATAGGATCAGCAAGCTCCATGGAGATCAAATCTCATCTACGATTTGCAAAAGTTTACGCTATGGAATTACGGATCATATTTTTTAAGCCCACAACCTGAATTAAATTTTTTTTTAAAGTAAGCGTAACATTTGAAGGTACTTCCGAATTCCGAGGTAGGTCCTAAGGCCCGATCTTATTTTTTCATGCTGTTATTTCCCCGTAGAAAAATTCCTATGCGTAAAGAACGCTTATTCCAAGGTCACGACGACTCACTTCAAATTCTATCCCCAAAATTGTTATTCCGCGCATCAAAGGCGCTCGTCCCAGGACAGCGCTACCCTTTTTTGTTCGGTATTGCCGGATATCGCGTATGTGTCTCTCTCTCTATCTCTCTCTCTCTCTCCCTCTCTCTTCCCCGGCTATCCGATCGGAACATATGTTGTCGGGCTCTTTTCCCAGTCTTCTCCCGGATCCACCAGCCGATCGAGAGGCGAGAGAGTCAAAAAGCCATGCCTGCCAAAATTCTCGCACTACTACTCGCCCTCGTGCCATTGATCCATTCTGCGGCTGATGTTGGTTTTTTAATTTTTTGAGGCATTAATATGCAAATTAGTAGGCACAAAATAGAGTTGAAAATCGTAGTCTTGCCAAGTCTCGAGTTCTTATTTTTTCTGTTGTTTTTTGTCTTATACCAATCAAGCGTTAGTTTTTTGATTTTTTACAAAAATTTGCAGGCGATAAGAATAATTTTTATAGGTTTAAAATTACCGAAAATCACTTAGATCTTAGTAAAATTACTGTAAAATTGACATTGTTTAAAAACTGTAGTAATCTTGATATATTTTACGGAAGATACTTGCACCACAAAATTCTTAATAAAGACTAACTAATCTTTCATTTATTCATTAATTAATTTATTTATTGATCTTAATTTAATTTAAATTTTTGTTTATTTTAAGATTTTCTAAAATCTGAATTTTTCACGCTACTAAAAATGGATAATAGAAAGCTAAATGAAACTTTTCTAAAGCGCCTAAATTTATTGGTATTTCTCTGCGCATAAAATCTCGATGATTGTAAAATTTAATTCATACTCAAACAGCTGATTAAATTTCGAATATTTGAGCTATCACCAGAAATTTTAGTACATTCCAGCCATTCTTTTTCTTGTCCAGCAGGTGTTAACATTTCCATCAAATTCCAGCCGGTTCCCGACGAGCTACAATGTGATGTGCGATGGCCCGCGTGCGTCGAGGGGTATTACTGTAACCCGGTGTGGGTATGCTCGAGCAGGTGGTGCCCGACGGCCGGGAAATGTACTCCGATCCGACAAGATGTGAGTCGTCTTTTTTCTTGTGAATAAAACAGCGTAATCTGTCTGTCCGTATTGGTGTATTCTTGCGTAATCATAGGTCTGAAGTCGGTTCGGTGATTTTGGTGTCGGAATCGGTTCAGAAAGTTCAAAAAGGAGGCAAGAAGGAGAGAAATATCAAGGAAAGAGGGAGAGAGAGAGAGAGAAAGAGAGAGAGAAAGAGAGAGAAAGAGAGAGAGCGAGAAAGAGAGAGCAATAGAAAGCTAGAAGGTCAGCGAGAAAACCAAGAGGAAACAGAGAGAGCCGGGAAAGAGAGAGAGAGAGAGAGAGAGAGAGTGAGAGAGATAGAGAGAGAGAGAAATGAGCTTCCTTTTTTGTCTTGTTCCCAAATGATCTCTGCTACTTTACTCTTTTTTCAGGCAACGAAATGTGACCTGCACGTGAAGAAAAACCCCTGTGGACGGTACCAATTTTGCGCAAAGCTCTCTAACGAAACGGAAGGGCGATGTGCCGAATATTTCCCCAGCCTACACGAGATGACAAAAGACAATAAGCAGCTAGGTGCATGGCAATAATAAACTCTATACATTTATTCCTCCCACCCCCGACCAGACAATTCAGCACAAGCAAGCGAGCATAACGACGGCATACAATTTACATCAGGTCTTGTAGTGTCATGAGAGAAACGCCGTGGCGTAGGTGGAGCGTGTCCGCGTCTTCGAGAAGGTCGGGAATTTGAAAGCTGGAAAAGAACATTTAAATTTTTAATATAGTTTTTTATATGATGTAAGATATTTGGTACATGTCTGTTAGCGGGGGAGGGCTTTTTAGCGCAAGGAAAAGGATTTTATTTTACCACTTTGATTTTAATTGAATTTAATTTTGTATTTTTGCACAGGTATTTTTAATTGCTGACAAGATATAATGATCTGTTACAAAATTTTTACAAAATTACAAAATTCAAGAATACCGTACTTGGATGCGCCTCCTGGAGCTCAAGAATGATCGGGCCATAGCGCAGATCCTGCGTCCGCTTGATGCTCGCCGCCATCGCGATACTGTTGACGCCAAGGAGCACGAGGAGGAGCCGGAAGACAATCGTTCCAATGGATAACCGCATGCTAAAAAGTGGATGATAAAAATTTACTGTAGTTCAAAGAATACAAAAGCAACCAGAAAAATGAACCGAAAAGCATTTTATTAATTGGAGGACCATCTCTGGGTTACGGTATTCCAAGAAATAAAAATTTCAAAGCTTCAAATTATGATAGGAGGCCTCAAAGTAATTTCATTAAATTAAAAATCACAAATAGATAATTTGTGATAGCGGGCACGGTAACTATAAACTTAAAATATCGGAATACGCGTTTTTATGAGGAATAGGATCTTTGAAAAAACCAAAATATAAGGTGCTAACGATGCATACGGTATCTATGAGAATGAAACTGGCAAGAAAGATGAGGGAGGGAGAGAGGGAGAGTGAGAGAGCGAGAGAGAGAAGAGAGGAATAGGGGTACGTAGTGAATGTAGCCACATGCGGCCGGTCGGTTGCGTCATGTCTGAGGTACAGTAGACCTGCCCCCCGCCGGAAATGGGCTACTGTACCTCAACGGTAACCCGTCCAAAAAAATAGCGATCAACGCATATAAGCTGTTAATTCGCTTATAAGGGCAGATCAGGTCCGACTTTATTTAAAAACAGCGGGTAATTTAATCGTATTTTTTGAAAAAAAAACTCTGAGGGCTTAAAAATTATGGAAGCCGGTTTCCCAACGAACTGAAGGCCGAAAAAGCTGGTCAAGGTGCTTTTTACGCGCCGAAATTGAGGCTACCGTATCCAGCATTGTACTTAAAATATCTAACCATTAATTACACCAATTTAATGACATACCCAGCAAGACAGTAAACTGATAATAAGGCCACCGCTGAAATACCATGAATCCCATTATTACCGACCAGGAAAACAGGTAAAACACTGCGAAAAATCTCGTCCTGCGCGCTACAATTTATGGGCCCGGGTTTTATGCATTTTCTGACGAATTTGACGTAGCTTTCCCGGGGGGGAAGTGGTTTGAGCATTGAGCAAAGCAGAAGCAGAGAACACGGGGTTTTGGAATTGCCAAATTTCCGAAACACTCCGCTCTGACGCATAAGTTCCACGTTGTTTACAAAGTAAACAGAACGTATGCGTTGAGTCATTTTTGTCAAGGGGCCTAGAAAAACGAGTATTTCGTGGGACTGAAAGAACAAAGTGTAAGTTCGGTTTCACACGAGGTGATAAAAAAAAGGAGTTACAAGTTCTTGCTCCCGTACGTCGAAACGGAGCCTGAATGTAGAGGTGTAATGAGGGAACATATGACGCAACATGACGCAGTGAGAGAGAGAGAGAGAGAGAGAGAGAGCAAGCGCTAGATAAAGATAGATGCACGCAAGTACGATAGCGAGAATGAAATTGAGCGTCGTGAGAACGAAACAGGGTTAGAAAGAGCGCGAGCTAAATGCAAGGAGAAGAGAGGGAGAGAGAGAGAAGAGAGAGAGAGAGAGCGAGAGACAGCGAGTGACAGAGAGCGTCCCCAAGAGTTTGTGAGAGGTAGGGGAACTCGTGCGAAATGTTAGCTGTAACAATCTCTTAAATACCTAGTGAAACGGAAGTAGTACTAAAAGAAATATCCGGCTGCCCAGATCCTTGAATCTCCCCACTCACATTAATCCCAATAGCCTACACGGCCGCTTAGAAGCGGCTTGGGATGTACGGCTTAAGAATGAGAGAAATCCGGGAGGAGCACTAATGGAACTCCGAGTTCGAATTGACGCCTAAGTACCTATGCCGCCTTGGCTACAAGCTGGGCGATTATCGTGCTGACACTGTCCCTTTAGGAAGACGAAAAGATGGCCGACGGAATTTGCCGCAAAATAAGTACCAAATAGCATTTCCCGTGCCCCTAGGTTAATACCCTAGGTCCCTAAATCCCGGTAGCCTACAAGCCCAGCAAGTTCAACAGGTTCAGCCGGAGCTCCTAGGATCAGAGAGGCGGAGCTCATAAAACATAATTTTATATCCCAAAAAACAGATCCTCAGACCTCTATAGCCCACAAGCCCAGCAAGTTCAACAGGTTCAGCCGGAGCCCCTAGAAACAGAGAGCCTCAGCTCATAAAACATATAACTCTTGTATCCTGAAACAGATCCCCAGATCCCGGTAGCCGGAACCCCCCCTTTTTTGAGCGCTTGTAAACCCTGGATTAAAAACCGGGCATCAGAAATTTTTTTGTATTCTCGTGACGCGCCGGATTTGCACCGCCATTTCGGCGTTGCTCTCCCTGGGCTGAGCCCGGGCCAAAGGTTTAACCGAGCGGGAAATTTGTTGCAGAGATTCCGGGCGGCTTACTGGGATTAATTGGAAATTCCTGGAAATCCTTCGAAATCCCGGAAATGTCAATGTAGCCGTTCGGAATCCGGGTTTCCGAGAGCTTTTTTTGCGGGTGACGGGTTTTCAAAAGACAAAAAAGAACTGGAAATAGAATCTAGACTATGGATTCCTTAAATAGAGCCTCCTAGCCAGCCTGAGCTCGTGCTCAAATTCATAAAACTGAAAAAAATAGAGTGATTTTTAAGGGCGAGGTATGGCCAGAGCAAGCGATAGATATCGTCAGAGATATTGAAAGTGATCGAGTTAGATAGAAAGACAGAAAGAAAGCTAAAGAGAGAGAGAGAGAGAGAGAGAGAGAGAGAGAGAGGAGAGAGAGCACGAAATGATGCGTAGCTGCCAGTTAAATAAAGAGATAGTACGAGAAAGGCCACCGTAGCTCCCCCAAAAATCGGCCGGGCAGGCAAGGCAAGGTACGGTAGGCTGAGAATACCGTATCCGCCTAATGATTTTCAACTTTATTTCACGAAATCAATAAAATAACTTTTCATATCAGCAAGCGATGATCTACCGTAACCCGGCTCCCAGGAAAACGCCATGTACTGTAGGCGCCGGTTTTTCCCCGGAAGGCGTGAATATTCAGATTTAAAACAAAAGCAATCAGAAGCCAACGCAGAGTACTTCAGGTCCGGATTTCTTTTCCGGAAAAGTTTGCCGGCCGATTGTTTGGACCGCCCCAAAATATACCTGATCTACCCGGAAAATAGAATTTTACGCCTTTCAGTACGTCACAATCCGATTCACGGCTTCCGGATCAGGAGGCAAAAAGGGCGAGAGAGAGAGAAAGAGAGAGAGAGAGAGAAAGAGAAAGCGTAAAAAAGCCTAAAAAGCTAATCCCATCATTGCGGGTCAGTCAGCCGGGTAGTTGAACTTTCAGGCTTCTTCGGATTCCAAAGTAGTCCCCGCGAGTCTGTGTTTAATCGCCATTTAACCGCCACTATGTGGCTAATGGAATTTCGCAAAATAACGCGTCAGACGGGACGCATTTTAGGGCGAATAATAGCCATCAGCTGGGGTGGAGTAAAGTAGTGGAAAATAACCGCGTGGAATCGGGAGAATTGAATTTCCGAACAGTACGGCTTTTGTTGGCCGGTTGGACACATGGCCATTGTGGTTTGAACTTTAGAATTTTGAGATCCCGTCAGAGAGAGAGTGAGAAAGAGAGAGGCGTGAAAGAGAGAGAGAGAGAGAGAGAGAGAGAGAGTGCGAGAAAGAGAGAGATTGCGAGAAAGAGAGAGAGACATTTTGCAGCTACACTACCTCGCGGTCTTTTCAAGGCTCGAGCTTTTCTTGAAGTAAGAAGTAGAAAAATACTTGCCATTCCCAGGCCCACTACCGTAATCCCGCCCCATCACACTGCCCGCAATATGTTCTAATCTCCGGCCGATTAAACGCCCGTCCCCCGGCCCATCCGTACAAAATTAAAGCGCGGTTGGCTTTTCTCGATCGCCCTGGATTTACGGGCAATGAGAAATGAGAAATGGTAATGGAACTCCCAGGTGGGTGGATTGGTCCAGGGCCACGTTGTACGCCTGAGCTGCAAAATTGGAAATGACGACGAGTGGCGAGCGGAAATTGATGTCTTTTAAGTGGAAAGTTTAGGTCGCGCGGTTTTGGTCGTTGCTGCTTAATGAGGCGGAAATGCGTACGTCGAAGACTCAACAAAAAGCGTTTCAAGAACAGACATTTTCATGCAAATTTCCGGAAGTGGCGACATCTTGATAGCGAAAGGCCACGTGCTGATCATGATCGCGATCTCTTTCTCTCGCTCTCTCTCGCTCTCTCGCTTTCTCGCTCGCTCTCGTTCTCACTCTATTTCTCTCACTCTCTCTTTCTCTCTCTGTCTCTCTCTCTTCCTGGCACGTAAAATGGTGATACTGAAATCGATGCAGCCAAACCTCAACAAATGGCAGCCGGTGCTAAAATCAAAAAATAGTGAAAAAATTAAACCCATCTTCAGCAACCAAGCGCTCCTTTAAATACACTTTGTTTCCGCTCCCAGACACCTATTTAACCCCCTCTAGAATTGCATCAACAAACAAAGGTCATCCACCTTGAAAATGAGCCCCGGGAACAGAAAACTCAAACAATGGCGTGGCCATCTATCTCTGTCGGCTGGCACGGCCCGGCTACGGTAAACAATTAAAAGCGGAGGATCAGGGGCGGAAAAGCCGGGAATAGCCAAGAACGAGACAGGGCGCTTGGGAATTTCCGGAAGCTCCACCCTCATCCCGTTCAGGTTTTTGGGCCCTGGACAGAGGTGTCATTTAGGGGCTCGGGAAAAGGCCAAACCCCCTCAAAAATCCGGGATGTTTGTGTGATGGGATGAGGGGTGATTCATTAGTTCATTGCCTGGCCTCCACCGCCTCGGTGGAGGCCAGGCAATGAACTAATGAATTCCGGAACGAGATGACCGGAATCAGAAGAAGACATTCGAGACCCGGGACGACAGATGACGTCGAGGGGTGCTGAAGGGTCATTTGGGGGCGATGACCAGACACGGCGAAATGGAAAGCACAAGGTGGAGCGACAAGCACGACTCGGCGCGAACTTTGGTCTGAGGGTTACGGTATCCGAGAGAGAGAGAGAGAGCGAGAGAGAGAGAGCGCGATAGAGATATAGAGAGACGGGGAGGGATAGAGAGGGGAAGGAAGGATAGAGAGACAAAGAGAGAGTGAGAGAGAGATAGATAGCTACCTCGGCGAGCGGAATTTGTTAGGTGTATTACGGTAGTTGGGCAGCGGGGACAAGTGCCTGAAAATAGTGAGAGAGAGCGAGAGAGAGAGAGAGAGAGCGAGAGCGAGAGAGGGAGAGAGAGAAAGCGGAAGAAGATAAGCGGCTGCAAAACGCAAGGCGTTTATCTAATCTGCGGATCGTTTAGGTAATCCCAGAATGAATTTGAAAGGGCATGCACGGCTCCGAAAGAATTTTCATCCAACTTCTGGTCTTGAACAGAGACCAGGTTTGAGGGATTGAGACGAATACCGTTGGGGCAAAAATGGCATGGTATCGGCGTGCCGAGAATTAGAATTCAGTTACGCAGATACCCAAATGCTACGTAGCATTCCGCGTCTTCCCGGCGCAATCCGGAACATTGGTAAAGGGAGGGAAGTGCAAACGAACTACCGTAACCCTGCCAGATGCAGAAACGGGGATTCCAAATGAGCACTTAACGAAACCTACTCCTAAAACGCCTATTCCAAGTACACAAACGTTGACTAAATCCCTCAGAACCCCACAACGTTACGTAACATTTTCCGAATATCCCGAGCATTCCGGAATATTTTGAAAGGCGATTCGATGTACTACCGTAATCCCACCAATCGCAAAAAAATTGTGCCTAAATCGGGAATGGACGATCGCTAACCTTTGAATTTTGACGGGTAATATTTGCCCGAGGGTAGAATTTGAGCTCCCCACTCGCCCCCTCAAAATGCCAAGTAACCCGAAATTAATTCGAGACCCGGCCGCGGGGAAGATCGCGTGGGTCGGCCCGTATTTTTGGGAATGCCGGGGGCAATCTAGCAACATTTTTGGGGCCTCGGAATCAAGTCAGCTGTCAGATGGGGATTGCATTTTTGGTCAGAGATCGCTGTCGAAAAGAGAAAAAAGTTTGAAGTTATTGTTGAAGTTACGGAACCAAAGTCCTGGTCAGGGTTACGGTAGCTGGGGAAAAACGAGCTAGCAACGATCTTTTCGGAATTTGGAACAGTAACCGCAACTCGTCCGATTGGTCCGATGAATTTACAGTTCGCAATTCAATTCGACCAAGTTCAACTTGCCGAATGCTAACTAGGGTCACTACCTGGTAGAGTGCTGAAAAACCAGGTCCATTCGCAGAAATCAATATAATTCACTAGCAAACGCAGGCTGGCAGGAATTGTTCAGGATACCCTGGTTTCGGATGGCGTGCAAGGAATACTTTAATGCTTGGAGCAGGGCAGACGAGCAGAGATGTTTGGAGGCAGGCGGCCCTGTGGCGTGCGTAGCTTGGATTTGCATTTACGAGAATCGTACTTTCACTTTACTTGACAAAATCACTGCTTCGAAAATAATGGTTTCGAAAAATAGTTTTGGGAGCCAGCCATTTTATAGCGACGAACCTCATCAAAAACTGACTCATTTTTCCCGATCATCCATAATAAAACGCTTACCGGAAATGCTCGAGAATTTCCGAGTAATACCGTATTTTCGAGCTCACTTCTCCGGCGAATGCTTTAGCCGCAATCCCAAAGAAAATTAAAAAGTCTGGTCCTGAAAAAACGCGCCGAAAAACATGCGCTATGACGGTGGAAAAGCTACCGTAATTCGGCGGTAATATTCGGTATCGACAGGATAACAAAAAAAATTCTGAATCAAGGGTTCCGACACCAATTTCAGGACTAAGCGACCGTAATCGTAACGACCGTAACGGTCCCAATTGGAACGAGAATAATCCGCTCATTAACTACAAATCTCGCCGGGGGAGGACGTTTTCGCCGCGGGACCAGGGCACAGAAAATTTGGCGGCGCGCTCATTTCCGGGGTCCGGAAGCGCATCGCCGAAATTTGCCAAAAATACCCTGCACCCGCCCATTCTTGCGTTTTTTGGGAATTTTTAGCGTATTATTCGACAGAAGGTGTGGGGGGGGGTGCCTGGTACGGAGCGAGAGAGAGAGAGAGAGAGAGAGAGAGAGAGAGAGAGTGAGAGAGATAAAGAGAGAGCGAGAGGGAGAAATAGATAATTTTGAGAACGACATGTGATTGCCTAAAATCCGGCAAGAACCGGAAACCGGAAATTAGGCGATTAAGCTGAAAATTCGAGGGGGAAAGCGCCTGAATGGCGCCACAGAAGACACGAGGCAAGCATGGTATTTTGTATTTGGCTAGGGGTACGGTAGCTGGATAATGACGAGAGGAAAATTTGCTATTTTGTGATCCCATAGCAGGCGAATTAGTGAAAATCCGGTTAGTATTTTGGATGGACTAGGGGTACGGTAGGTGGGCGTAGGCGGTAAAGTGACGAGTGTTTATCACTATTTAGTGCGGTAAGCGGAATTAACCGAAAATCAGGAGAGGGAGAGCGAGAGAGAGGGAGAGAGGGAGCGAGAGCGAGAGAGCTGGAGAGAGGTAGAGAGGCAAAGCGAGAGAGAGAGAGAGAGAGAGAGAGAGAGAGGGAGACAGAGACAGAGCGAGAGAAAGAGAGAGAAAGAGTGAGTGAGAGAGAGTGCCCTGTTTTAATAAATACAGTACCCGTGAATACATAACACTTCTCCAGTCCAACCATTTTATACCAAAACTTCCCGATTTTCCTTACCGTTCCAATCCGAAACCCGTGATCCGGCACGTTGAAAACATTCCCCGTTTTTTGACGCCCTCACCCCATTTCATCTCCCATTTGGCCGCCGCCCAAGAAAACCCCATTCACGTGACGAAAAATGCATATTTAATCACCCTTTCAAAAAACACTCTGCTTACGAAGGCGTGTAGGGAAAAGTAGATCATCCGCAAAAAATCCGTAAAGTTTCGCGGATTACGGTAGCGGATGTTTGTCATGTTTTTCAAAGTACGGGACTTGTTTTTAATCTGCAAAAATGTCAGGTCATTTTTTTTGATGTCTGAAAATGAGAAAAATAATGTTCACTTTGTTGGCCGGGTGCCAAGTGGGTTTTTGTGGAGAATTTCCAGAAAATTGTTTTGAAAACGGTGCTCAAGGAAGCTTAGCATTTGCCGTCAGATCTGCTGCGGTTGTGCTAAAAAAAACAATACTCTAGCAGACCGCAGTCGAGTCCGATTTTCACGATTTAGCTATCTATCGAAAGCTCTCAAAAAGGCGAAAAAACTGACGGGTTTTGCGTTTTTCCATATTTAATTTCTTTGCATCGATATTTAAGGGTTTTCTAAAAAACCGCTGATTTTTCGTCAGGAATTTCGCAATTGGCATGCAGATCTTGCCTAAATCAGCAGTTTTCAGGGTTTTTGGACGTAAAATAAGCAAAAAAAAATACAGAATCATAAAAATGAAGCCTCCTGGTTGGCTCGCCTTTTCGAGACCTGCGCAAAATTAAATCAATATGTAATTCGGAAAGTGCCTAGGGTACATTTCCGGTATACTGCAAAGAACGAAAAATAATTTATTTTCGGGTTCCGCCCTCCACAGGTTTTCTGATAAATAATTCCTCAAATCTTCGCCGCCACCCTCTCTTTCTCGACCACCGAAAATCTCGCCAGGAAACGCTCGAAGAACGCGATCGTCCCGGGGGTCATCTGAAAAATTCCGGAGATGAAATTGGGTGTTTTTTGAAGGCCCGTGAAAGCTGGAAAATATTGATATCATCCTATTCTATTAGGTCTTTAAACAACTTTTGGCTTTGGGAATTAGTTTGTAATTTTCGTGCTTTTCAAAGATCCGGCAAAATTAGTAAGCAAAAAAAATTGTTTTCGCGCTGATGTAATTCTCGCGAGACCCGGATTTAAAGTAGCGTGACAACAGCAATGCAGAAGTTCTACTTTTTTGTATCATCCTGGATTTAGAAATGAATGGCGGGGGATCTATAATCTGGAATGTTCCGGAAAAAATTGTTTCCGGGGCCAGAAATGCAAACACCGATTTTGGTATCGATAAATCCTGGTGAAAAACGATATTTTTGTCAAAATGCAGCAAATTTGGGATCATTTCCCGACCTTACGATTAGGCCGTTTCCAAGTTGCGACAACATTATTCAAAATAGCCGAAAAATTGTTTTTTTGTTGCTACCTGACGTAATTCTCATGAGATTCTCACGCGGATTTTGTCATTAAAAGTGTTCAAAAATCATAAATTCCTTGAAAATCCCACTCGTACACACTGTCGTCCAAATTACTGTAAGTTCAGGTGACGTCTTGAATTTTCCGTTTTTTACTCCTGTTTATATTTTCCCCAAAACGGCACTTTGCTATTTTAAACTTTTTCAATTAAAATCCTACAGCACTGTCGAGGATTTCGATATTTTTATTGAGTGGCCTCCTCCCATCCACGCACCCAAAAAAATCTTGGCCAACTAACGAGGAGTGCCTTTTGGGTGTCATCGGCAAATCCCTTCGAGACCTAGCTCATTCGATAGAGAATTGAATTCTGAACAACCCCTCGTCGTTCATTTTTGCAGAATGGCTTTTCCTGATTTTCTAAAATTAAAAAACTAGAGTGCGAAAATCCCATAGTTCCTCGGTTGCTGTCGCCAGCCAAGCACCGAGCAGCCCTAGGTGAAGTGCCCACGTTGGGCCTAGGACAAGAAATCAGGACATTTCTCTGGTCAAAATTTTCTCTGGGACTGTGACGGCCAATTTCAATTATTCGGATTCTTAAAACGCTCTGAAAGTCACAAAAGTGTTTTTAAAAAACAAAAAGCAAAAGTAATTATCAATCACGGAATCGAACTAGCAACCCGAAGCAAAAAAAGTTTGGAAGATCGACGCTCTAGCCACTGCGCCACGGCTAGCGGTGGGAAGGAGGGACCGGAGGGCCTCTTCCCCTTGGGGCTCCCTCGGGGCAGCAACGTGCCGACGTGGACGCATAAATTCTCTTTTTAGTTTTTTAATTCTAGAAAATCAAAGCAAGGCATTCTGCAAAAATGGACGCCGAGAGGTTGATCAGAATCCAATTCTCTATCGAATGAGCTAGGTCTCGAAGGGATTTGCCGATGACACTCACAAGGCACTCCTTGTAAGCTCCTTGGGACACATGATTGACTTCTATTCCTGGACAATTTCCTATTTTTCTAATTTCAATAGCTACAGTAAGCGCTGACTTTGGTATTTTGCTGTATTTGCACCGCCTACACAACGCCATAAAAAGGTTAATCCAATTAGGGCAGGCGGATTCTGGGCCTCAAATTTCCGATTCTGGCCCCCCGACCTTTACCACAGGAAATTGGCCCACCTCCAGAAAGTGGCTGCCGCCAGGTACGATTTTCAGCTCGACATCTTGGGAGCTGAACTTTTCGGCTAGGCGAATCGAGTTTTTGTGGGGGACCAGCTAAAAACGGCTTCAATGGCTCTTTAAAAATTTGAACAAATTCTAGAAAAGGCAAATTACAGATGAAGAATTGCAGCAAATGCGAATTACCGGGTCTTTATCGCCATGAAGGATTGAAATCGGGCAATCGATTGGGATTGGGCCTTCTCGTCTTGAAGCGCAGGTCTGGAAATTGATGTGATTGTACCTTTAAGGCTAGAAAGAAAAAAAAAAGATAGAGAGAGAGCAAAGAGAGAGAGAGAGAGAGAGAGAGAGAGAGAGAGAGAAAGAGAGACGGAGCTAAAATTCTGAACGTACTTCCATAAATTGCTTTAAACCGACTAGGTCAACCAGAGCTTCATGGCCATTTCTGGAGGCTGGATGGATTATCTAAAGAAATTCAGATCCTACAAAAAAATAATTATCTTACACTGCCTCCATTTTCCAGTGTTTTCTTAGCACCAGGTTGAACCGTTTCAATGTATCGCAGGTCCAGGGCCGATCCAGGGGAGAAGAGGAACAGGCCCTAAACAAAATAATAGGGTTTTTTTGGTCTAATAATTAAAACAATTTCGATCAGCCCGCTCCAAAGCAATCAACTATAATAATTTTCTTGACGCGCCCGTCCGTCCGAAGCCGAACTCAACTCGAAGGGGAAAAGAGCTAGAGCTTAGCTCTCTTCGGATTCGGATAGAGCGTGGTCGGAAACCCCCAAATTGATAAAAAAATTATGAAAAAGTCTGCGTTTAAATTATTAAATTTAACTTTGAAAGTTTTCCTGAGTTATAGTGAGCCAGATCGCGCGCGTTTCGGCGAAGGGGAGGGAGCGCACAGGGGGTAGCCCGAAGTCCAGCCGCTTGCAGTGGCAAAGCCGTTGTAGGTGGCTGGTAATCTACTATCTGCAATGTTTACCTTTACATTCTTCGACCGGCTGATAGTTGCATTAATGGCACAATGGGCGCCCGCGGAACTGGCAATGAGAATCCATTCGTCGTCCTAAATTTAAGCTTTCAAAAATTTCAATTCAAAATCAATGGTGTGTTTAGTATGATAAGTTCCTTTGCCGCTGCTTATGACCATAAAGCTGTTTCTTATGCAGTGATTTAACCGTTAAAGCGTTACTTTGATCCGATTCTCAATATCGTCGCGCCACTCGCTAATCCGCCACGGCTTGGTGTGGCTGCCTGGGTTACGGTAATTGAGTCTAAAAACCGTGAAGTGGTATAAAAACTAGAAGAACTTACAGCTCCACATAATTCCCAGTACCAGCAAAATATTTGGTCAAAAACTGCGCTGTCCTGTTCGTTGTCGACGAGCCAAGGCCATGGCAGTAAAGGATTTTGTAGGCTAGCTTCATTTAGGGTGTTTTTATAATTCTAAAAATTTCCTGTAGTTTTTAGAAACGTACTAACGAGTTTTAAAACTTATAAAAATGTTGTAATGGTAGTATTTTTCGATTTGTCTGATCCATCCAGATCAAAAATGCAAAAAATACAAAGAAAAATAAAGAAAATCGAAGGTTCAAACTAGCTTCCAAGTCAAATACAGCTGACCGCTCCTGACCGGGCTGAAATGAAAACCGGGCGCTTCTCTGCTGCCTAATCAGGAACCGGGTCAAACCACTCGGGGGAACACCGCTCGGTGCAAACTACAAACAGGGCGAGCCTAGAGAACGTTTTTACACGAAAACACCAAGAAACGCCTGAACTTACTGTATTAAACTCTTTATTCTCAAGAAAAACAACAAAAAAGTAATATAGTATGCTCTCTTAACAAATATAAAAAAGTGTTTGTAAAAAAACAAGTTCCAGATTTCGGGGTGAGTTCCACAAATAAAAATTAGAATATCAGAGTTCCAGATTTGGGGATGAGTTCCACAAATAAAAATTAGAATATCAGAGTTCCAGATTTCGGGGTGAGTTCCACAAATAAAAATTAGAATATCAGAGCTCCAGAAACGGGTGAAAGAACCGGAACAGTACGACATACAACAAGTACAATATTATGCATATTATATGGTGTAAATTCAGCAATTTATTATTTCTTCTAAGCACGTATTCTAAAAATAAATATTTTTGGAAGGCTATTCCTTTCGTCCGTTCTTCATCTCCAGCGCGGCGATGCGGGCTTCGTCTAGAAAAAGGACGATTTGATGAGAGAGAGAGAGAGGGAGAGAGAGAGAGTGAGAGAGATAAAGAGAGGGAGATAGAGATATGACCTACATTGTTTTCGCATTTTCGGTTATGAAGGTGTTGGTAGAGCACGTAGAAGATTTCCAGCAGAGAAGCTGGACACTCCGATGAACAGTCCGAGGGCACCGCCGACGTCGCCTGGAATTACGGAATTTCTCTCTCCTCCGGCCATCTCGCTCGCTCTCTCTCACTCCCTCCCTCTCTCTTTCTCGGTCTCTCTCTCTCCGCAACCTACATGCCAAACTCCAGAAGGTATACTGCCATTTCTGCGTCCATTTTTCTATCGTATTCGATCTTATGTAGATGTTGACAATTGCCATGTTTTGCCTAAATTTTTACTAATTTTTTCAAAGCTTTAAAAGCTACTTTGAAGTCCTCGTTGAACAGGAACTTCTCGCGGTACAGCCGGAAGTGCTTGGAGAAAGCTTCGTCAAAGGTTTTCTAAAAAAATGCAAGTGAACTGCTGTTTTACAGCATTATCCGAGAGGGAGAGGGGGAGAGAGGGAGAGAGAAGGAGACAGAGAGCCGGAAGAGGCGAGATATAGAGAACAAAACATACCGAGAACTCCAAAAAACCAGCTTCGAAGCTGTTGTGCAGCTCCTCCAAGGCGTTGTCGAGCTGGGCTACGCAACTTTTCGTCAATTTCGGGGTGAGTTCCACAAATAAAAATTAGAATATCAGAGTTCCAGATTTGGGGATGAGTTCCACAAATAAAAATTAGAATATCAGAGTTCCAGATTTCGGGGTGAGTTCCACAAATAAAAATTAGAATATCAGAGCTCCAGAAACGGGTGAAAGAACCGGAACAGTACGACATACAACAAGTACAATATTATGCATATTATATGGTGTAAATTCAGCAATTTATTATTTCTTCTAAGCACGTATTCTAAAAATAAAATTTTTTGAAGGTTATTCCTTTCGTCCGTTCTTCATCTCCAGCGCGGCGATGCGGGCTTCGTCTAGAAAAAGGACGATTTGATAGAGAGAGAGAGAGAGAGAGAGAGGGAGAGAGAGAGAGTGAGAGAGATAAAGAGAGGGAGATAGAGATATGACCTACATTGTTTTCGCATTTTTCGGTTATGAAGGTGTTGGTAGAGCACGTAGAAGATTTCCAGCAGAGAAGCTACGGACACTCCGATGAACAGTCCGAGGGCACCGCCGACGTCGCCTGGAATTACGGAATTTCTCTCTCCTCCGGCCATCTCGCTCGCTCTCTCTCACTCCCTCCCTCTCTCTTTCTCGGTCTCTCTCTCTCCGCAACCTACATGCCAAACTCCAGAAGGTATACTGCCATTTCTGCGTCCATTTTTCTATCGTATTCGATCTTATGTAGATGTTGACAATTGCCATGTTTTGCCTAAATTTTTACTAATTTTTTCAAAGCTTTAAAGCTACTTTTTGAAGTCCTCGTTGAACAGGAACTTCTCGCGGTACAGCCGGAAGTGCTTGGAGAAAGCTTCGTCAAAGGTTTTCTAAAAAAATGCAAGTGAACTGCTGTTTTACAGCATTATCCGAGAGGGAGAGGGGGAGAGAGGGAGAGAGAAGGAGACAGAGAGACCGGAAGAGAGCGAGATATAGAGAACAAACATACCGAGAACTCCAAAAAACCAGCTTCGAAGCTGTTGTGCAGCTCCTCCAAGGCGTTGTCGAGCTGGGCTACGCAACTTTTCGTCAATTGACGACCCACTTCTGGGATGCTCATTCCACTGCTGTTGGCCGCACGGCCGTTCTGAATTGATGGAAATTTGGCTTGGAGCGCGTTGTGATCACTGTTATGGCACGCCGGAACACGCCTGTAGACGCATTAATGGCAGATACCCAGGCCACTGATGAAGTTATGGAAATTTTTGACCTACCAGGACGTCTTCGATGTATTGTACTTTGTCCGTCGCCAGCGCTTCTTGCGTTTCCGATAGGAGATCATCGATTGGTTGGTGCCACATCTAAAACCGACGAAGCTCTCTCGCTCACTCTCTCTCTCTCGCTCTCTCTCTCTCTCTTTCTCTTGATCTCTATCTCTCTCTCGCTTGCACACTCTCTCTTTCTTTCTCTTGATGTCTATCTCTCTCGCTTTCGCACTTTATCTCGCTCTCCCTCTCTCTTTCGCTGTTCCTCTCTCTCTCTCTCTCTCTCTCTCTCTCTCTCTCTCTCTCTCCCTCTCTCTTACCTTTGGAAAATCGTGCTGAAAGATGTAGTCGATGTTCAAGAACAGAAATGCATCGGCAAAGAGGTATTTCGTCTGGCCAAATGCTTGGTACTGAAAAATTTTCTAACCTTTCCGTCGCAAAACCACTTACATCTCTCAACGCGTTATTAAAGGTATCCAGTCGCTCCAACCGCTTCCACTTGACGACATCACCAACATTCGTGTTCAGTAACTGTGCCAGTTTTGTGCCGTTAGAAAATTCTTCGACCATGCCTGCTTGTAGCCAGTCCTGAAAATGTAGTGCGGTCCGGACTTGAATAATTTTGCATGGTTTGAAAGCTAAGGAAACGGCGTGTTGTTGTTGTTGGTGACGGTATTCACTTGTTACCCTGTTTTGAAGGGTTTTAGTTCAGTTTCAGCGTATATTTTTGGTCTTTTCCCAGCTGCTTCAAAATACGGAATTTGACAGATTGTGCTGCAAACGGCGATACGTTTGAGAGTACGATATACGGAATTACGAAAACAAAAACCCCTTACCCGGCACGGTGCAAACTTTTCCGTCCAGTACGCCGCAGCATCAATCACGGTTTTGGAAAAATTTCGCTCAAGTGGATCGACGGGGAGCCCCTCGTCTCTCATCCTAAACTTTGGCATTTTCGAAAGTCACATAATAAGCTTTTCTTTCGTAGAATATCTCTGGTTGAAAATCTTATGGGCCTTTTCAATAGTCATTTTTTACTTGAATAAAATGAGAACCAACATCGATTAAAACTGCAGATTTTATGCAAAACCCGCAGGTTAATTGCTTGCTAAAGCAAACAGGACGACGCTGATTTTACGCTTTTTTTAAGAAATTGTTGGAGATCAAGCTCGAGCTAAAAAAAATTTGTAAAGCGAAACGCTTTCTTCTTTCCAAGCGCTTTCGAATCGTGTAAAAACCATGCCGATTCGACCTTTCACCGGACCGCCTGATGGGGTCGTTTTTTGGGACACCCTGTATAATCAACATTATGGGCCAAAGCAGATTAGGAATAATGAACAAATCGGTTCTGACCTAAAAATACCTACACGCCTTTGGTATACATGTACGCATTGATGAGTTCCTGGAACTCTCTCCGATCCAGGTCTTCATAGCGGGAACGTTTTTCCATGATATCTTCCATACGGGCCTTCAGGCCGGCTACCTAAAGAGAAAAATCTAAAGTTTATGTGATCCGAATAGGCTCTTTTTAAAGGGGCTCCGAACTGCCAAATCAAAGCCCTTTTGGGAGGGCTCTTTGATTTCTGGCAAGTGCCAGCGGGCGCTGCGGGACAAGAGCCCTCACTCTTTCGATTTTTGCGCGAAGTTGTTTTTGCCCGTTTTCTTTGTGAGAACACTATAATTTGCGCATTCTGAGCCCATTTTTGAAATCCTCACTTAATTTTAGATAGTTTTAGTGTTTTAAGCATCAAATTTGGCACAGAAACAACCGAGAACGTGATTTCGAGGTGACAACAGGCAATTTCAAATTTGCGAGCTACCCGCGCCCCGGAGTGTACAGAGGCCTCCGACGTCCAGGCCTCCAATTTTCGGGCCGTCACCCAATTTTTGGCATTTCGTAGCCCCTTTAAGTGCAATGCAAAAACTTTCGATACCCGTTCCGGCGTCAGTTGATCCGATTTTTCGCAATCCACAAACGTCTCCCGGTACAGGCGATCGCCATTCTCGTCGCGCCCAATCACTTCCTGGCGCTGTGTTTGGATCTTAAACAGAACGCTTACAAAAGTCACCTCACTTTCCACTTCTACGTTTCTTTTAAAAAGAATTTACTGACCAAATCGTGCCAATACACCTTGTCGTGAGGCAACACGTGTTTTGGTAGCTCGCTGAGGTCCTAAAACCAACAGCAAAATTTTTGTAGCTTTCAGAAATCTAGTACCTGCTGCGCTACAAACTCCAACTGTTCACAGGTCGGCAGACACTCGTGCTTCGTCCGATTTTCGGTGAGAGCGGCAATTCTAGGAAAGATTAGCTAAATTTTTTAGGTCTAACAGTTCTCTTTCGCTGTGTTTCTTCATCAAGCCGGGGTTTTTTCCATTTTCTACTGTAAATTTTACGGCTCAGTCGGACCAGAAATCCCTACCCCTCCTGAATATACTGCACGCATCCAAAGTACATCTCCACGTCACAAATATCCCCCTCAGGAATGACTAAAGTTGTCGTAAGTCCGTATCACTCCCCTAAACGCACTATCCAATCCGGTGTACAAATGACGGAACGTGCAGTTGCACCGCGTCTCAAAAGCCTCGTGGTAGATCCGGCCGGCGCAGGTCCTAAAAAACAACCTACGCATAATACGTCCGCATTCATATTGAAGCTCGATCAACCAGTACTTACCTTATGTTTTTGTCATTAAAATAATCATTAACTACAGCCAGAGACTCCTTCGTTTCGACGCGACAGCCCGTGCCCGGCAGTTTTGTTCTCTAAAGTTAGGTATTATAAACGCCAGTATTTCTCGCTCTCTCTCTCTCTCTCTCTCTCCCACCACTCACATGCACTATTCGGAGCGGAATGTTGGTCGAAACTCCAGGCGTTACGCTGACGCCAGTAGCGGTTGATACCGGTAGGTCAGTCTGATTGTAAATGAGCACCTAGAAACGTACATTACTGTACTTCAGGAATTATATACCTTAAACCCATTTTCAGCTTGTGTATTCCCAGCAGCTCCACACGTCAGCGGACGATCATAGCTCTCAGCGTTGAGCACGAGCTTGAGGCTCGGCTTCGATATTCGTTACGACCGGATATTCCAAGAAATCTCGAAGCTGAATAGATTGATTGTTTCATCAAATTGAATCCATTTACCTGGCTCTGGATTTGGTACACCGTAAGAGCAATAAAAAGCATAACAACTGATCCCCAGATGTATCTAAAGAACCGCAGAAAATCATTGTAAAAAATTGAGCTACTTACCTCACATATTTATTCTTCTCTTTCATATACTTCAGCCCCGTTAATTGGATATCATCGTAGAGGTCTACTTGTTCCTTTTTCGTGGTCATCCCCTAAAAATTAAAATGCCATTTTTGTGTTTTAAGAGCATCTTTGTAAAGTATAATTGAGTCCCGAAAAATTGAAATCAAGATTGAAATGTGGCGTACTGTGCGGTCTTGGTCCGCCTAACCCAAACGATCCCATTTTTTGCGAACAGGGAAGTCCCACCTTCAACCGTCCGTCGTTCCATGTTGGCTGAAGAGAGAGAGAGAGAGATTTGCTATCATTGCCTACCTCTTTTTCCATTCCCGTTTCGCGCCCTTGTGTTGAACACCAAGGTCAGGAAGGACCTAGGATCGGTAGAAAAACGGAAGTTTTTCACGGATCATGTTACCAGCCACTCTCTTTACGCCTGTCAATCACTCTCTCTCTCTCTCTCTCCCCTCTGTCTCTCTCTCGCTCTCGGTGTATACAAACCCACAAAATCCATTTTTATGCAATTATATAACTAAAAAAGTTTTCATTCTTTTCTGCCATTTTTCATATCGTACGCTTCCACACGAGCTGCATCTAAAAAATTTTGTACACTGCGATTTTCTCTAGAAACTTACGTGCTTTTCGGAGCCTCCTAAGATTAAGATGTTGGTAGATGACGTAGAAGATTTCAAGTAGAGAAGCTACGGACACTCCTATGAACAGTCCAAGAGCTCCGCCAACGTCACCTGGGATTTCGGGTATGGCTCGCTCGCTCTCTCACTCTCTCACTCTCTCTCTCTCTCGCACTCTCATAATGAACTTACAGGCCAAACTCCAAAAAGTATACTGCCACTTCTGGGTCCATTTTTCGATGGTATTCGAGCGGATATAGATATTGACGACTGCCATGTTTTGTCTTAAATTTTCTATGCGGTGACTTGAGAAAAGGGTACTTCTTGAACTCTTCCTTCAGCTGAAATTTCCCGCGGTACTGCCGGAAGTGCTTGGTGAAGGCTTCGTCGAAGGTTTTCTGAAGGGTTGCATGTAGGAATTTAGCGGCGAAATACCGTAAATTGTAGGTATCCGGACTCAAAGCTCCTCCTCAGCTCTGCGATCCCAGATTCTAGCTGAACGACGCAATCCTCGGTAAGTGCACGGTCGAAAGAGGGGATGCTCATCTCGGTGTTGGTGTTAGCGCTCTGAACACTGGATCTCTCTCTCGCTCTCTCTCTCTCTCTCTCTCTCTCTCTCTTCATCTATCTCCCCCTTAAAGGTTGCGTACCACGATCGCGTCGATGAACTCTGCCTTTTGCGCTTTCAACACGCGTTGCGCCTCCGTCAGCAAGTCATCGATCGGTTTTTTCCAGTTCTAAACGGCTTGATGACGTCAAGCCACCAAGCCCACCTTTGGAAAGTCGTGCTCAAACATGTAGTCAATATTCAGGAACAGGAACGCATCGGCAAACTGGTATTTTGTCTGGCCGAAGGCGAGGTACTGAAAATGGATCTTTAGCGAGACGGAGAGAGCGAGGGAGCGAGAGAGAGCCAGATGGCCAGAAAAAAGACCCACATCGCGCAGCGCCAGATTGAACGTGTTCAGCCGTTCCAAGTCCTCCCACACCACGACGTCGGCAATTTTCGTTTTGAGCAGCACCGGCAAGTTGGTGTCGTTTAACTGCTCGTTGCGGATCCCGCTTTTCAGCCACTCCTAAAAACAGAAACCCACATATTCACTCACACTCTCTCGCGTGCTCTCTCTCTCTCACCTCACACCCATAAAACGTTGAACGTTTGTACGTGATCGCTTCAAGGATCGTCTTCGAGGAGTTCCGATCTAATGGGTCTGCAGGGTATCCTTCGTCTTGCTGTCTAAACACAAACATTTACGGTGGAAAATGATAAATAATCGTCAGAGCTTTTTTTGAACGTCATTAACATACACTTTCTTGACCCATAAATACGACTCAATCAGAGACTGAAATTCTCGTCGATCAATGTCTTCGTATCTTGATCGCTTCTCCAGGATGTCGGCCATCCGATTTTAGGGTGTTTTTGGGGTTTGAGTGGGTTGATCAAAGTAATTTAAAATCTGAAAAGAGAAACACCTTGTTGCTCTAGCTTTCAAGGGAGCCGCATACCGTAGGTTATTGCCATTAAAATAGTCGTCGGCCGCATCCAGCGACTCTTGGGTTTCTTCTCGACATCCGGTCCCCGGTAGCTTTGTGCGCTAAAAATAACTGTTTGAAAATTCAATAGGCTCCCAAACAGCGAGGGTCTGGAATCCAGAGTTCAAGCAGGTTAACCCACGCTCACGATCCGCAGCGGGATGTTCGTCGACACCCCGGGCGTCACACTGACGGCGTTTGCCGTGGAAACCGGTACGTCCGTTTGGTTGTAGATCAGGACCTGGAAATGTAGGGAAAGCTTTTCTCACTCTTTCTTCCTCTGCCTCTCTCTGCCTCTCTCTCCCTCTCGCTCTCTCTCTCTCTCTCTCTCTCTCTCTCTCTCTTTCTCTCTCTCTCTCTCGGCACATACCTTAAACCCATTCTCGGCTTGTGCACTCCCTCCAGCGCCACAAGTCAGCGGTCGATCGTAGCTTTCGGCATTTAGGACGAGCTTTAGGCCGTGACTTGCCCCTAAAGTGGAACGCTCCATACCTCTGCCTTTCCCTCTCTCTCTCTCTCTCTCTCTCCCTCTCTCGCCTACCTGGCTGCTCGATCACTAGCGGATCATTCCTATCATTGTTAAAAGCCCAGCACAACCCATTAATTGTCCAGATCTGTTTCCACATAGCTGGATTACACTCGCTACCATTCGGGAGGTGGCAACTAAAAGTGTATGATACTTTAACAACCGCTTACGACAGGATAGTAGCATTGAGGGGTGGGAGGGCTTTTCTGAGGAATTGATCAGCTGGAACGTCCCACATTGTATTTAGGACCTAAAAACGTTTATACGCATTATTGGATTCAAAAACTCTGGAATACAAGGTCCACCTTGCGCAAATTCCATACCTTTTTAAACAACGGCCAGGTGGCATTAATAGTGCGATTATCGGATGGTACTCGCTTAAGAACCTCATGACTGGCTAGGTAGCCAATACTAAAAATTATGTTAGAGAAAGAGTGAGAGTGAGAGCTAGAGAGAGAGAAAGCGCGAGTGAGGGGGAGAGAGAGCGAGAGAGACGAGAGAGAGCTGAAAAATACGAACCTGTATTGGTTATTATTACAAATTGCAATCGCTGGGAAGAAGATGGTCTCAGGGTACTCGGCTTCTATATTCGTTACTACCGGATATTCCATGAAGTCGGCCAACTAAATATCTAAACGAATTGCTTTAAAAAAGCTAACCTGGCTCTGGATCTGATAAATCGTGAGTCCAATGAATAAAATCACGACTGCTCCCCAGATGCATCTGAAGCGTGATGAAAATTTAAAAACCGTGGCCCCACCTTACGATCGTATTCTTCTCCTTCAAATATTTCAGTCCGGTGAGCTGGATGTCGTCGTACAGGTCTTTATTCTCTTCTTTCTCAGGCATTTTCTATAAAAACAACAAAGGTTACAATTCGGAAGCTCGGAAATCGGAAATTGCCGAAAAATGCATATTTTTCCTTGTTTAAAGTATGAATCGCGCAAAAAAAGATTAAGAAACAACCGTTTGTAAGTACTGTACTTGGTGCAGCTACCGCGAAATCGGGCCGCTCCTTCATCAGGGAAGTCCTACCTTTTCCAGAGTCGTCGTGCCATTCGACATCCAGAGAAATTCGCTATCATTTTCTTCTTTTTGCGTTCCCGTTCAGCGGCGGTGATCGCAAAAGTCCCGGCTGTTCATCAGCTGCAAAAAGTCGAGGGATTTCACGGAAATCCCGAGAAAACCGAAAGGAGCAAAAGGTATTTTAGGTGATCCGGAACAGCGAGAACAGCAGCGGAACATGCACGCATTTCTAAAAGTGCTGAATCTGAAAAAAGTAAACGTTGTAAAATTTGTAAAAGTGTAAAGTTTTTGCAATAATCTTATCTCAATCGTTTATTCAACGCAATGTCCAAACCCGCGGTCTGTTAATCCAAAATAGTAATCAATCAGTCGTTCTTTTATAAAGGCAAAAGGTGGTGGTGGCGGTTCGGGTGTAGGTGAAAGAATGAGGGCGCATGTGATATCTATCAAGCCATTTAACAGCGAACACAAAAAAATCGATGGGGGCACCAAATTTAACGAAAGATACAAAGAAACCGGGATAAGCGAAAATTTCTTGGAAATTAGAGGTCGGCTTTAGGTGGAGGCGTATCGGTTGAGCAACGAGTTGAGCCGTCGATTCGTCTCGGCCAGCGCGGAGGAAAAGTCGGTGATCTCGTCGCGGACGCCGGACAGGCTGTCGGCTGCCTGGAAAAAGAATATAATAAAAACAAAAATTTATGCGTTTTCGGCCCGTACTTTCATAATTTTCCCTAAATCGTAGATTCGCAACGCTAAGAATTTATCGGAGCCTAAAAATTCTGCTTTTTAACCTCCTTCGTTTTTTGTGTTCGCCAACCGATGCAAATCGCAATTTTGATAAATTTCAGGGCTTTAGAGATTTTAGAGTTTTCTTGAAATACAAAGAAATCGATGATAATAGCGATTTTCCAATCTTTGATTACCTTTTTAGAGATGCAGAGTTTTAAATCAAGCTAAATTTTCATACAGATCATACAAAAAAAAATTATTTTGTTTTTTAAACCATTGTATCGATGAATGAAAGTTATAAACTATCAACACATCGATTTTGCGGATTTCCGCAACATTTTTAGAGCTTCTATTTCTCAATCTCGCTAATTTCGATAGAACTATAAAAAAGTAAATTCCGTCCCCACCTGAACGTAGCAAGCAAAACTACAAGCCCCCGGATAATGCAAAAGCTGCAGTTCAACATAAACACATTTTTTTCACCAAAAAATCATCACATTCTCAGCCGCCACCTTCTCGAGGTCGTCGCTGAGCAGCGAGTCGTGGTGCTGGGCAAGTTCTACGTTTTCGCCATCTTCCCCGGCGTGCTCGACATTTGTCCAGCCGACTCGATCCACCTGTTCGCGGGCCCAGTCGAGATCTAAAAATTGAAGTTTATTAAATTCAATTTCAACAAATTTGAAAATGCAAATAGGTTCCTGCAAACAGCAACTTACCCAATTCTTCCAAAACGCTATTATTCGCCAGCCCGAAAGGCGTCGATCCGTAGGAGTTGGAGGCGGATAACTAAAAATATTCGCTTTTTTTTCAGAGTAATTAAAATTAATTACAAATTGCAACTGTACTTAATAATTAAATTTAACAGTTTTATCAAAACCCCCAACCTCGTAGCCATTCCCGGAAACATCGGCCGTCAACGGGAGCGCCGCGTGCACGACCGGGGCGGCGAAGGTGAACTCGCAGATTGAGCTTCTCCCTGAAAAATAGAGTTTCAAAAACTAAAGAAATTGTTACTTACTTGAATACAACGGCTTTTTCGTCACCGGCGGCCGGGCGGCCAGCTCGTCGAGCTTTTGGACGCGTTTCCGGGCGAAGAACTAAAAATTAGGTTGTAAATTCAATAATTTTAATTGATTAAATTTAATATTAATTAATTACAATAAAATTACAAATAAATAATAAATAATAACAACAATTAATGAAAATATCAAAATTAATACTTTCTTACCTCCCCAATCCGCTTCTCCTTGCCCTTCTCGAACGCGTAGGCGCGCCAGCGTAGGAAGTACTTGCGTACCAGGCGCTCGGCTCGGCGTCGCTTGTGGAAATCCTCCTAAAAATCAATTTTTACATTCAATTAGTTAAAAATTGCGCACCACGCTCTTTTTCGAGTAGCCGAACTTGTTGGTGGCGCCGGCGGCGAGTGGGGAGCTTTTTTGGCGGTGTTCTAAAGGTAAAAAACAGCTAAAATCAACAAATCGATGACAAACCTTCTATCCGGCGCTTCACATTCTCCAGGAAAATCCTTTTCGCCTTTTTCTCTTCGACAAACGCTCGCCAGCGGTCTGTGAATTGGCGGAGCCACATCTGGCGCAGGTTCGTCTGGATCTCCGTGCTTTTTCGGGCTATCTAAAAAATTCATTGAATCGCAAAAAGATGAAAGATCGAAAAATACATTAAAATATGAGATTAAAATTAGATTTTTCAAATTAAAGAACTAACCAAAGCCTTCCTCTTTGCCAGTGTCTCCTCGACAATCTGCCTCGTCTCCTTGTCGGTGTGTCGATCTTTTAGGCGCTTCTGGATCTTGTCGCCGAGCTTCTCCGTCAGCTCGATGAGGCTGTCGCGGAAGGCGGTGCTGAAAAAGAGCAATAGATTGTGATACAAAGAATTTGATTTAATCTTTCTTAATACTAAAAATCTTCAAAAAATTATTCTAAAAAACTCACTTAATAAACGGCTGCACCATCATCACGAGCTTCCGGTTGACGAGCGAGTCGCGATTTTCGTCAAAAACTTCGGCAAAAGCATGCAGACCTTCTCTTTTCAAACGCTGACGCCGCTCGGCCGCCATCCGCTTCTGCTCCTCCACCTCGCGCTTGGTCGCAATTTGGCAGGCTTCAGCGTAGGCGGCACTAAAAATAGAAAATAAATAAAATTAAGCTTCGTTATTGGACATTTAGAACTAAAAACAACTAAATCTAAAAACTACCCTAAAAAGTCGGCAAAAAAAACTACTTTGTACACCGTTCTGCAGCGGTTTGAAGCCGATGCTCAACTTGTTGAGCAACCTTGACGACCACCGAATTTTCAAAGACTTGTCGCGCCTCGGTGGCGAAGAACTCGTTGCAGGCGTCGGATATCTGAAAAAATTTTTGAGGCCAAAATTCGGGCGTACCATCGCCTTTTTGGCCATCTGCTTCGCTTTGGCTTCTTGGAGTCGTCGTCGCTCGTCTTCAAGCCGGAGCTTCTGCTGCTCAAGGAGTGCCTGCTGGTCCACCTCCGGCTCCTCGACGTTCTTCATCGGCTGGTAGATGGGCACGTGCGAGGCGATTTGGGCATGGCTGAAAAGTAAACCAAACGTTATTAAAAGTATTTAAAACCAATCAACAAATTTCGATTTTCTAATTTTTTAACGTCAAGTTTAAGCTAAATTTTGATTTAAATTTAAATTTCGTATCTTCAAAGCCTAAAAAATTTGAAAATGTACTAGGGAATGATGTCTAACCTTCCAATAGCCGCCGCCAGAACCGGATCCTTCGTGTAGCACCCATTCGCGTCGAACGAGTCGACGACGTGGCCGAGTCGGGGCCGATGAACTCGGTCGCCGCCCGCGATCACTTGGCTCAGCAGCAGCCCGCCCATCTTGGCCTCGACCCACGCGTAGTGTCGCGGGGTGGGCGGCTCGTCGGGGCGGTCGTTGAAGCGCGACTTGTTCAGGTCCTAAATTGGCACGTTTTCGGCAAGTTCAAACCTTTGAAAAAGCTTTCAATAAGCCTTCGGCGTCTCTTTAGGTGCTTTTTTTCAGACTTTAAAAGCTTTAAACTACCCACCAATCCATCGCCCTCGCACAAAAGCCCGTACAGCTTGACGTCGGCGGCCAGTTGCTCGACGTGATCATAACCAAGCAGTCGGGCGACGTGATCTCCGTTGAAAAGGGAGCCCCGTGGATATGCGGCCACCATGACACCGTAGGCACGGACACGAACCTGAAATCATCAAAATTAATTTAATTTTTTAAGTTAAACTCGTAGTTTACAAGCAATCAAAGCTTAGTTTAGAAAGTTAAAGCCATACCTTCTCGAAATTACGATGGCAAACGGTGGTCTGCAAAAAGGAGGCCTTGGTTCGGAGAAGCCGGAAAAATCTGAAGACGGCTTTCATGAAGTTTTTGAGCCGAAAATTACCTAGCGTAATTCCCGTTTTGCATGGACTTGGCAAGGTCCAGGGCCAGTCTTACTTGAGGGCTCTCCCGAACTTCACGGCGATAGGATAAAGCCTGAAAATTGGAGGTAATAGGTACAAAACGGAAAAACCTGAGTGAGCGTGTTCGTATCATGGAGATGCATCATAATGTCGTATGCGCGGAACTCGGACTCGTTCTCGCAGTGGATGCCCTTTTTCCGGAGATCATCGTAGAGGTGGCGGAGACTCTAAAAGAAATTTTCGCTACAATTTTCGGCATACGCTTTTTGTTATTACTGTTTTACTTTCTGGCTAAATTTTACAAAATAACACAACGTTTTGTAACTAAAAAAACTACAGAAATCAAAAAGGACAAAAAATGTACCTGCAGCGATTTCCCGAGATTTTCCGTGTTCATGTTCTGGTCGAATTGGCCAATGTCGAGAGTGCAGAGGGCGTACGCGGCGAAGAGGTGGAAACGGGCGCATCTAGAACAAAAATTTATTTACACGATATTCGTATTAAAACAGCATTAACATTCGAGCACAAAAGCATCATGAAACTCACCTTTCTGTGAGCATGACCGCTGTAGAGTCGATGATCGCTTGTTGGGTTAGTTCCTGAAAATCAACTTTATAAACGAGTTAAAAGCTTTTTAAGCTAAAAGGCATCAACTTCTAGATCTAGCTAACTTTTAAATAGATAAGTAAATCAAAATGAATGATCAAGAACCCTTAAAATAGATAAATAAAGTTTAATTAATCCACTAAATAATTTCTAAAAGTTAAAACAAACAATACCTTTCGAATAGCCCTCGTTCGGCTCCACAAGAAGTCGTACCACCCGGCCAGTTGATCGGGCGGCGGATTTGAGTCGAAAATCTAGAAAAAAACTCGGTTTTTATCGTTTTTTAGAATTTTTAAAGCTAAAAAATTCCTAACCTCAGTGAGTAGATAGTCCATAGATTGCACAAGCATCGGGCCCGGGCGTAGCTCATGCTTCAGCGGTCGCTCTTGATCAGCGGCACTTCTCCCGTATTCCTGAATTCAGAAAATCTCTTAATTTTATAAGGAGCCCCACCTTGACAGCCTTTTCCGGAATTAGATGCCCATCCGAGTCGCACTCGTAGCCGGAGAGGCGCTTCTGGACGATGCGAATGTACCGTTCTTTCTCCGGGCATAGATCCGGGCAATTTCCGACACGAGAGGTTGGTGGGTCGAGCTGAAAAGGGATTATAAGCGAAAAAGAACGGAGGAAAAGTTCGTTGAATAATTCTTACCGCTCTCAACTTGTGAAGCAGCTTGTCACGATCGTCGAGCAGTTGATAGCGTTCGTAGTCGTCGTTGCAGCGCCGCCCCAACAGGGCTTGTAGTTGATGGATTATTGAAGCGGCTTCTGAGGCACACAAATTAATAGGAAAACTACAAACAAATACATACCTGATCCCATTTTATGCCCAGTCTGCGGCGAGACGGAACGAGGTCGAGGTTCACCAGCATCGCCAAAAAGTTTGGCTGTAGGAGGAGCGAGTCTAGCTAAAAATAAAAAGTTACTTTAATCAAAAATATATTTATTCTTAGGCTTCATTTTTCAAATATAGATCGAGGCTCTGTTTCTTCAGTTTTTCGCTATTCGCACCAATAAAGACTTCGCAACTTTCTTTCAAAACGACCCATTTAGAATTTTCAACCTAAAATGTCTGATTTTCGAGCAAATTGCAAATTTATTGAGGGTTTTGCACATCTTTGACGCTTGAAAAACAACGCAAAGTTACAAAAAAAATAAAGAAGTTAGCGGACAAACTCTCGTTTTAGGCATCTCGAATAAAAATAGAGAATCGGCTTTCACCTTTTTTGCTATCAACAAAAGTATAACTTTGCAAACTAATCGAATTTCCGATCAAAATAACCTTTTTTAGACGCGTGCTAGACAAGTATCCACAATCGTAATATACTAAATGTCGCAAAATTCACCTTCCGATTGCTCGCCACGATTCGGCGATGCGTCACGGCGTTCTGGAGATGGTGTAGCGACCGGGCGACTGGCTGTTTGGATGGCGCGCCGTTTAAGAAGCTGCTGTTGCAAAGTCGGGCGCTTCTTGGTCGGATCGACGAGCCCCTTGTAGAGTGCGGGTCGTGCTTGGCCTTTTGGCGCCGTTGGAGCCGGATCCGGAGCTTGAGGTGCTGCAGGTGCTGGCGGTTGGGCTTGGATGGGTCTTCTAAAAAAAGTATCGGTTCTTGTTTGTCATTTCTCTAAATAATAGCAATTTTGCATTGGATTTCAAGTTTCTAAACAAAATATACCATCCAATAATGTTTTTAGATCTTGTTTTTCACCATTCCGAAGCCAAAAATTGCACAAATATCTATTTTTGAACTAAAAAACATCTCTTTCTCCATCTAACATTCTCAATTTTGACCAAAACTATGTCAAAACCTTTCCACACGTTTTTACCTAGTTTTTCGGTTCAATTACAGACAAAATTTACTTAAGAACTTCTAAAACCTTTGAAAAAATTCGGAATTCCCGCCCAAAAATACGTATTCTAACAAAAAATATTATAAACTTACACTCTCTTCACCGTGTTCACCAGTGAAGTCGATGGGGCCGATGGCTTGGGCTTGGGAACGGTTCTAAAATAATTTTTACGTCTAGAAGCCTCAAACTCACCCCGTCTGCGCCATGCTCGCCGACGAGGCAAAGTCCAACTTGGCCGTAGAAGCAGCTGCCGGCTTCTCGCTCGTTCCTAGCGCCTTTTTCGAAAAGCTGAACATCGGCAGGCTTCCTAAACTCAAGTTTCAATAAAAAATCAGTCGCTTACCCTTGCCCTCAGCCGTGGCGGCCACATTTTTCTTCGGGATCTTGAAGCTGTCGGGGACCTTGAAGCCGCCGTCGTTCATACGGTCCCTATAATTGAAATGTACTTTAATTTATTATATTATTATCAAAAGTTTCAACGGAAAAGAGAGACTTTCAGTTTTGAAACTGGCAGAGGTAAAAATCCGGGTTTGTACTTTGTAGAGCGCGGCAACAGGCGCGTTTCGAACGCCTTAGCGGTTCTCTTTCAGAAATTTGCATAAAAATGGACGAATACCGCTTTTTAAAGTATAAAAACTATTTTTAAACGTTTAAAAATTCTATAAGAATGGAAATTACATCTTTAGTTGACTTGCTAGATGGGTTTATCCAGATTTCTCGCTTCAAAATATCGAAAAATCCATTATTTAGTCTTTAGCTGTATGAAAATTGTTAAATATGGCTTTCTAAGGTGCAAATATTTTTGTAACAAGCGTAAAACTTAATTAGAAACGAAAATAAAGGTGTAAATACCTCGCTGAAGCTCGGAAACTAAGTTTTTTAAGCTCAAAAGCATCGCAAAAACACATAACTTTGTTTTTCCGTGTTTTAAATATTTATTAATCGAATCGTCATAAATTAAGGAGGTAGCCGGCACCTGAGTCATGGAAAATGAACCAATAAATTAATTACATCGCAAAATAAGAAAATATGCGGGTTTACAGGCGGCTATTATTGCATTTAGTCGTTGTGCAGTAGCACTGGACCTTTTGTTCCTTGTCAAAGCAGAATGAGGATTGCTGGACGTCTTGCTAAATCAGATTTACTTTATAAAAAAAAAGAAAATATAAACTTACAATCGCCAATTCGGCGCAACCGCGATGAATGGTTTTGGCCGGATCCAATTGGTAGACGGTTACGCATAGGTTTCGATTACCGGAAGTGGGTGGTCGGCAACTCTAAATAATTTTTACACTATTTATTATTACAAAAGAATACTTTAACTTTTACAATAATTAAAAACATTTAGACCTTAAAATATATAGCCTTTTACCTCGATTCCTGACGTACTATTGTCGTTATGACAAGAGGTGACCATGCTGCCGAAAAAGCCGCCTTGACCGCTGGAATATGACTGACCTTTAGACATTTTAGACCATTTTTAATACGGGTTAAAGTGAGAAATAAGCTTTCATTAACCAACACTTCTGAATTGTTGATTTTGGGGCCGGATCCGGAGTAGTTTGCCCATTCGGGCACCTTGTACCCCGGCTTCACGAGGTCTTTTTCGGCTGGTGGCGTTGCGGACCTGGAAATGCGTATTTTATTGGTTACGATTAATTTATTTACGTTTTTATTATCTTTAGGGAACGGAAGACCTTACAAATATACTCTAAAAAGCCAAAAATTATTATTTTTCGAGCCTAAATAACCGATTTTCGAAAATGCCGATTTTTTGAAATTTCAGCGAATTTTGCGCCTTACATGTAGTTGAATTTGCCAAAAAACACTTCTTAAATACCTACAAGATAGCTAGCCATTTATGGACTTATCCAATTTTATAAAATTGACTTTAAAAATATCTAAAAATTCTCGATTTTTTGGCACAAAAAGGCCAGTTTTCGACTAATTTTTTCAAATTTTCAAATTTTCGGATTTTTTTTTGAAAAATCTTGTTAAGTTTTAACTTATACGTACGCCATTAAATTTAAAAGAACTAAAAGTTAAAAATGTGATGTATTCCTTTTTTGCCTTTTAGCTTTAGCTTTGCTTGCTTCTTACTTCAGATCCCTCTGTTGGAGCCGTTTCTCGCCAGCCCTTTCCTGGCTACCAGTCCCTGTCGAAAGGTACGCAAGCAGGGCAGTGGCCGTGGCGGCCATGATGACCAGTACCGCTGCGACCTTCAGCGCCTGGCGACGACGACTAAAGGACTTATCTTTAGCGTTTCAGAGCACAGTTTTGCGATCAGGCGGAATTCCGGGTTCGGGCGGGCCCTAGTTTCGGCCAAGGCTAAACCCTGATCAGGCTCGGGCGATCAAGTTGCAACGCGCGTTCTCTCGCCTCTGCTCAATTATCTGATTGTTGAGTCACACGTTTTCTGTCCGGCCGGGTTTTTAGGTGGCGTATTTTCAAGGAAATTAAAGGGAGAAAAAGTACAGATTTCAAAACAGCTTCCAATGTAAGGTAAAAATTGGCAAATAACTGCTTAAAAATGGACTGTTTTGTTTTAATTGAACTTTAGGCGGTTTGGTTTATTTCAAAGATTTCTGCTAGATTGCCTTATTGGCGGCGCCTCGTATAATTTCAACGCGTAATCTCTAAAATTACGTACTTATTGTCCTGCGCCATTTTCGTCCTCCGCTGTAGATCAAGCTCATAATTCAGCAATCCGCGCTCAACAGCGTCCTATAAACGAGCACTCTTTTAAATGATCCGGAAAGTGTAGAAACCTAGATATCTACGGATTTTTTGGTAAAAAAATACGAAAATCTAGATTTTTTCAACCTAAAATGGCCAATTTTTCGACGCGCTATCGAATCGCGTTGCAATAATCCCGACAAAATAAGCGAAAATACCGACAACTTTGAGACTCTTCGACTGTGGGGGGGGGAGTAAACTAAAGTCTTACCTATTAATTTTATAGTTTAATTTTTGATTTCCTAGGTATATACTGTATTAACTACGGTACTGTACTAACCTTGAACACTCCGAACGCCCACTCACCCCAGTTCGATAAAAAGGAAAAAAGGGACTAACCATATCTCACTTCGTTTTGTGTTGGCCGGGGAGATGGAAGAGTTCTCTCAAAAAAAATGGGAACGGTTGCTGGAAAAAAGGTGGCTCGGACCTTTTTCTCTGATAGAAGTTATATATCTAGTGAGGGGTGGTTAGTGCTTGCCACGCCCCCACCTTTTAGCATCCCCGATTCCTCGCATAGCATTCTCGGGGGGCTTTTTCACGGTGGGGTCAGGAAGTGTGTTGCGAAAAAGGGGCGCTGTGGGATATTGGGGCATGATGGATCGGATCGCCGGAATTGCGGGGTCAACCCCGCCAAGGTTTTCCTGCTTTTTTTCGTTCTTTTTTTGCATCGTTACTGGAAACTACTCGTACCGTTTCCCGGATTAACCTTGGCGAGATGTTCGGAAAGTTGGTTGTCGGGAATCGGGTTTGCGAACCGATTTTGGAGGGATGGAACTTATAATACGCATGGGTGATCGCTACGCAACTTTCCGTTTAGTGTCGAGTTCGGTCTGGTACGGATTGCTACGGCACCTACCGTTTCGAATTGCGGCTTCTCGCTGCGGAACTTTCCGTTTAGCGTCGGGTTCGGGCTGGTACGAATTGGTACGGAACTTGAAGCTTTACATTCAATATTCGCTACGGAACTTTCCGTTGTACGTCCAATGGAAACGTAAAGGGCATCACTACGGAACTTTCCGCTGGACGAAAAAGTGCTTAGTGGAACGAATGACACGTTCGGCAGCTTGATTTTGAGCTACAAATTCGCCTCAAGCTGCCGAAATTTTCTTGGTTACTCATTGGTTTCTTTTCCCATTGCTTGGTTCACACAATTTCGGCCAAACGCCTCGCTACGGAACTGTCCTTTTGACGGATAATTGTAGCGAGTATGTATCGCTCCGTAGCGAGCAATTAAGGTTACGGAACCTCCTTTCTCACGGAAACCTGCTCGTATTACGACAGAATTTCGCTCTACACCCAAAAATGTCGCATCTATCGGACGTCATTACATCATTGAATCTAGCTTTTGTTAACTAATTAGCATATTTTGCTATATTTCAATCAAAACCGGTAGTTCCCCGGCATTTTCATAGGATCGCTCGTATAAAATAAAGCCGTTACTCCACGAATCAGAAGCCCGGGCCCGGGCAAAAGGGCTGGGAAGCGGAGCGGAGTGGAACTTCTTTAGATGCTCTACTCGAGCTCCTGCGCTGCCTGCAGCTCCTGCAACGACCCCCGAGACGTGAAACTGGAATGCAATGAAAAATGTTTTGTTAGGCTAGGCTAGGTGAGGCTAGGCTAGGCTAGGTCAGGCTAGGCTAGGCTAGGTCAGGCTAGGCTAGGATAGCATGATTTAGTACGGTACGCTACATTACGCTACATTACGCTACGTTACCCTGCGTTGCGCTGCGTCCCGGTACGCTACGCTGCGTTGCGTTGCGTTAATCTACGATACGCTACCTTGCGCTACATTACGCTACGTTATGCTACGTTACGCTGCGTTAGGATACGTTACGCTACGTTACGCTTCGTTATACTACGATACGCTACGATACGCTACGTTACGCTACACAAAACGCGAAAGTAAAAAACTCGTTCGGGCGAAGTTGAGCCGCGCCACGACGGCGGCTCATGATAGTGGTCGCTTCGTTAAACTACGTTACGCTACGTCGAATTACGCAAGGACCGTACGTCAGATGTTAAGTATTCCTTTTTCGCTATTTCAAATTGCTATTTTACTATTATTGCACGATTTATACACACCAGGTTTTGGGGGTTCTACTACACGCCAGACATACAGTAATCCAATCACCGGGTTTTCGAGTTTTTCGGAGATCCGTATGGGGTTCAGACGGTCTGGATTTTTAATTCGGATTACATGAGAAAAATTTTAGAGTCGGGAGAACCGGAGACACTCTAAAGGAACGAAAAAAAGTTCGATTTATGATACAAGGGGTTAGCGCCGGGGGGTGCGATAGGCCAATGTAATGCAGTGTACGGTATCTTGGTCAGATTTTAGTCCTCCTCGTCGCTGTCCTCCTCGACCTCGATTTTCGGGCGGTTGCACATCGGGCCTGTGGCGCAGGTGCAGCTCTTGCCGCTGCCCTGCGGCTCGCACATCTCGGCGGCCACGAACTTGTCCTGAAACGGGAGGTAAGCAATTTCTCCAAAGTTTCCGCTAGCTTGCCACTTGCTTTTCGGTGCTATGCTATTAGCGGGGGAGGATACCTGGCTTTAGCGTGATATGTTTAAAAAAATAGACAATTTATGTAGCTTTTAACGCTTTTTTTAAGTACGGAAATTTCATTAAGAACCAGAAAACATTTCCAAATTCTTGAAATTTTGCAAAAAGATGTTTTTAGGAAGTTTTGCGGTGAAAAAGTACTTAAACGTTATAATAATACATGAAAAGCGTTAAAAATTTTTAAAATAATTTATATAGCTTTTTACGACGTTTTTAAGCCTAGAAGCCCTTTAAAAATTAAAATTTTCCCAATTTTGTAATTCATTACTTTTCCAAAAAAACGTTTTTAGAACTTTTGTTGATCACTATCCACTAGAAACGCAACACACTAAAACACGATAAAGCACTAAAACAAGACTCGTAATCACCTCGTTGACCGTCTTGCACCCGCCCTGCAGCGGCACGTCCTTCTCGCTGTAGATGGTGAAGCAGATGTTGCGCTCGTTAGCGGCCGGGGAGTCACATTTCTAACGATTATGGTAGGTTATATCGCATTAATTTCCCACCTCAGTCAGCTCGGGGTCCTTCGGGGTGTAGCACGTCGTCAAGGCGGGCTGGGCAGGTTTCCTGACGCGAAGAGTTGAAGGAGTACAGCAAAGTTTAGTTAAACGCGCTTTTTTCTGTTTTTCTATCTTATTTATAAGTTTATGCACCTCATAAAGCTAAAATCGCGTTTCAAAATCGACGAGTTGAAGCAGTTCAGTGTCTTTTTTTTAGCTTTTCATAGCTTTTTTTTGTTTCTACGTCTATTTTAGTTCTAAATTCAATTCTGAACTTACCAATCCTCATCCGAATCCTCCTCTGACTCCTCCTCAGATTCCGACGACTCCGAGGCGTCCATCTTGGGAACCGAGGCTTCGACAGATTTCGAGTCATCCTCAACCGGCTCGACCTTGGCCTTGCCGATGGTGATGCCGGCCAATCGCTCAAGGAGGCTTGGCGTCTCGATTACGGGCTCAGGGTTGGCCTGTGCCTGAGCATGCGGTTCGGCCTCCGACTTGGCGACGTGCCAGCGGCCGGCTCCGGTGACCAAGATGGTTCCGATTGCCGCGCCAACGAGCAGCACTCCGACAATTTTTAGGAGCGGGCTGGTCTTGCTGAAAATGATCGTTTTTCTATAGAGATTTTAAATTTTAAATATTTATATGTTTTACTGTTTCTAAAATATTTTAATTTTCGGTTTTAGTGCATCCTATAGTTTGCGAATGTATTTTTACGGAATTTAATATGTAATACTGCGCTATATTTTCTCCAAATCTTCTCCAAAAATGAGTCACGGAGCTTTCATCCCTCAAAACAACGCAACCCTTTCCGGGCCTCATTTTTCCCTATTTTCCGCAATTTTCCTATGCCGGATTAGCCGGAAAAGGGGGGATTTGAGGGGCCTACTTTACAGAAATCTGGGCTCTCAGCGCTGGGATAATCTGGGAAGGCCAACGCATATGGTCAGCGAAACAGGGTTACTGTATTTCTCAGAGTCAAAGGTGGGAACGCGTCATTTTCAGGGACTCCTAACCCATTCATAGAAAAATTATCGATCCGTTTTTGAGAAGTAAAATGAAATTGAAAATGTTTTTCAAGAATTTGTTGATTCAACACAGCTATTTGATTTTTTTATATTGCATTTCCAGGAAAAGCATTAGGATTTTAACAAAAACTAACAAATGTTTGGGGAAAGGGTGTAAAGAGAAAATTCCGAAAAACCGTTTTTATCCCGTTTCGCGCAAAATCGTAAAAATCCCCTCAGGACCCTGACGCGCATTCGCATTTGTTCAAAACACGAAATAACAATGCCCACCGCTTGACCTGACGTGGCTCATTGCCGTACACCTCGCCCGGGTTCAGCAGCGAGTGGTTGACACTCTCGAAGACGCTCTAAACAAATTGCTATCAGTTATAACGTGGCGCTTTAGAATTCCGGTCACTTCGCCTAAATCCGTTTCACCGAAATCCGTTTCGCCTAAACCCGTATTGCCTAAAACCCCATATCGCCTAAAACCCATATCGCCTAAAACCCGTTTCGCTAATCCCGTTTCGCCTAAACCCATTTCGCCTAAAGTTTTGGCCATTTTCATAGTTGAATTTTCGACAAAAAAGATCGAAAATCGGTCAAAAATACAGCATTGAAAATGGCCAAAAATTTAGGCGAAATGGGTATTAGGCGAAACGGGTTTTAGGCGAAAAGGGTTTTAGGCGATATGGGTTTAGGCGAAACGGATTTAGGCGAAGTGGTTTTAGGCGAACCGGTCGTCACCCGGCGCTTTAATTCTGAAATCTCAACCCTCGAAAGTTGTGGGATGCCTGGAGGCCAGCGCTGAACCCCCGCGTAGCGGGGGGTCAGCGCTGGTTTTATTCTAAAAGTTCTCGCCCTTATCGCCCGCGGCATTGAGCCGTATTCGGTGGCGCCGAGGCGCGTAAACTCAATTTTCGGCGGAACGGCCGTTGGGTGGTTGTTGTTGCAGGCGGCGGTTAGCCCACGAACTTTTCGTCCGTTTTTCTAATAGCTTTTCGAGAGCTAGCCAAAACAGCAGTTTTGCTGAACGAAAAACAGTTCAGGCAAAAGGTTGGCTAGATAGCTAGGTGCTGGTGCTTTAGCGGGGGAGACAACTTTCCCCATTACTCCATTTTTCTTCCCAAAAATTCCGATAGCGTAATACAGGTAATTTTAGTTAGTGGCTGTTTTCGGTTTATAAAAACGCTCGTAAAAATGTAAAATTTTTTAGGGTTTTTTGCCAAGCAGAAGTTATCAAAAATAGAAAGAAATAGAAAATAAAAATTAGAAGCAATTTAGAGTTTTTATGCCAGCCTATAAAAGAACGTTAAATACAACAATTAAGTAGGTATAAACGAAAATTTAAAAATAACTCCCCTTTCTTAACGAAAAACTTCTCAATTTACACAAAAAATGTCGAGAGGTTTATAGGGCGAAAAGCACAAAAAAAGCCAATTTCCTTCTACCCATCACGAAACTGGCAAAAATCATCAACCCACCATTTTCCCGCGTCAATATCGATGGCTAGTCGTACAGGCGGCAGCAGCAGTGGTAGTAGTAGTACTCGGGCCCAAAATGAGCCGGCGAACACCTGCAATAGGGCCCTGGCTTTTGTGGGCGGGTCCCGTGGGGGCCACGGCCGTGGGCCCTAATCTGCCCGGGCGGCGCCTAGCAACGGACCGCCCTTCTCACCTTTTTTATACTTACCAAATAAGTTCCGGTCGAGCCGGCCACCGGATTCGCAATTACAGCCCTGACCGAGGGGGAGGAAGGCACACCGGCCGAAATAAGGGAGTGTTCTCATTGATTCCAGGGAAAAGGAGCCGGAGCAGGGGGACCAAAAAGTGAGCGCTTCATCGTCCGCGAGGGTTGTAAGGGGTAGTTGGCGCTGGTCCAGATATCGTCAAGTGTAGCTTCAAAACTAGGCCGAAAATCGGTTCTGGAGCCAAACCAAAGGAACCGAAACCAAATTTTTCCCTGTGATTCCCTAGCGGCCAGCAACAAAATATCAACCATTGCTTGAATCAAAATATCTTTAGATATAAAAACAATGCAATTTAGCTTTTGGACGAGAAGGCCGAGCATGATGCTGCGCAGCCTAAATGAAGCAATTATTAAGACAGAGAAATGACTACCAACGTCAACTGGCACTCGCGGTGATGGGCCACGCTTGACGGAGGCTGGCAGGGGCGTACGAGGGGGGGCCGGCCCAAAATCGGCCGAAGGCCGAAAAGTTCATAAGGGGGGACCCTTATGATTTTTCCTTAAAATTTTTTCTGCCTGCGGCGCTGTTCATTACTGTTTTTAAGAGGTTTTACTTCTATGAAACCTATTTTTCCAAAATTTTTCCAGCCTTTTCCGTGATGTTTTTAAATGAATTTGAGCGTTTCTAACGCTTTTTCCTAATTTTTTTTGTGGCGTACAGCTGCGATTTTTGTATGTTTTGAAAGTGGTGACCGGGGGGGGGGGGGAGGTCGACAAAAAAAATTTTCGAGTTGCCCCCCGCAAAAATTGGGTTCGTGTACGCCCCTGGAGGCTGGTCTTGCATCGAGTCGTCTTGTTCACGCATCGAGAATCGGGTCTAAAAGGTTAGAAGTAAAAGCTAAGAAGAAAACGAATAGAACATCAAAATCGTGACTTTCTCGGGAAAAGCAAGCAGAAGCGAGCGGTTCGTGAGCGCACCGAGAACCTAGTTTTGAATGAAACGAAAAATCGTAAAGTTAGAAAAAGCGAAGTAGACGAGTTTTAAACGCAAAACTGAAAAAAGCAAACTAGAATTTAATAAACTGCAAAAAGTTGTTCAAAAATTCAAAAATCGAGAAACTGAAAAAGTAAGAAATGCGAAGAATGCCCAACGCGCCAGAGATTCCGCGGTTTAGAAATTTTGATGAGGCACGGTGGAATTCGTACTGCCGCGCCTTTTAGAGGCGTTTTGTAAACTTTTTATTCGTTTTTAAAGGGGCTACGAACTGCCAAAAATTGAGTGACGGCCCGAAAATCGGAGCCCTGTACGTCGGAGGCCTCTGTACGCCCAGGAGCCCAGGAAGCTTGCAAATTTGAAATGGCCTGTTGTCACCTCGAAATCACGTTCTCGGCTGTTTCTGGGCCAAATTTAATGATTAAAACACCAAAACTGTTTAAAATTGAGTGAGGATTTCAAAAATGAGCTCAGAATCCTTTTAATTATAGTGTTTTCCCAAAGAAACCGGACAAAAACAACTTCGCGCAAAAATCGAAAGAGTGGGTGCTCTCGTCCCGCAGCGCCCGCTGGCAATTTGCCAGAAATCAAAGAGCCCTCCCAAAAGGGCTTTGATTTGGCAGTTCGGAGCCCCTTTAAACATAAAACTAGTTACTAATAAATTTTTTCTTTATATTCTCCGATTCTTGTTGTTTGCGACGTCTTTTTGCTGTTCTTCTGACGAGGGAGGGCTTGCTGGCCGGCTCTCAATCACCCTCAGCCAGCCCCGCTGACATTGTTTAGTTTCCCAAATGGCTTTCGCTAAAGTGTGGCTGCTATTGTGTCCTTTCTTATCCATTAGCAGAGAAGACTATTGCCTTGTGCGCGCGTGCAGCACGGTGCTTCGCAAAAGCCGGCCGCGCCGCTGTTTTGTCTGTTCGCTTCCGAAACGCCAGCCCAGAAATTGTGTATTGATCTACGCATTCGTGGTTTTTTATTATTTTACAACTTTATTATGCGGGGCGCAACACAAAAAAAACAAACAAAAGCACCGCTGCCTGAGAAATGTGGGGGGAAAACAGTGAATGGGATCCAGGGTTCAGGTAGATCCGGCGAGGTTTGGAGTTGAGGAAAAGTCTTCAAAAAATCGTGCAAAATTCGTGGCGTATAAAAGCTGATAAATGCATAGCACTGACTAGTTTTCTGTTTTATAATAGATTAGTGTAAATCGACTCGGGGCGGGCGGAGATCAACAAGTTTCGTATCGATTTTCGATGCGAAGGATATGCGAGCTATGGAATCACAGGGCTCTGAATTGTTTTAAAGGACCTAGACCTGTACAAGAAATATCACAATTGGGCATTGATTATCCTACAATCAATTTTTAACGTTTTAAATAGCGGCGAAAAACTATAATTTATACACAGGATAGGGGGTGGATGACCATGGGGAAAACGGAAAAATGCAGTTTTTTTTGAGAATCTGAGGTTTATGAGTCGTGATTTCGGGGTTTGCACTTGATATTGATATCACCCTAAACTCTCGAATATCGAAGGCTTAGGCTTAGGCTTGGCTTAGGCTTAGGCTTAGGCTTAGGCTTAGCCTTGGGCTTAGGCTTAGGCTTAGGCTTAGGTTTATGCTTAGGCTCAGGCTTAGGCTTAGGCTTAGGTTTAGGCGAAGGCTTAGGCTTAGGCTTAGGTTTATGCTTAAGCTTAGGCTTAGGCTTAGGCTTAGGCTTAGGCCTACTGAATTTTCGCGTCTACTAAAGTTTTCTGCGCTTCTGCGCCATTTTTTTCATATTTTGAAAAAGCAAAAGGCTACGACACGCCACAAAATTCAAAATCGGGCCCATACTCGTAAATTTAGGGTGATAGACTAAAAATTAAAATAGATTATTCCTGCTCCTGGGGCTTGTTGCAATTGGTGGTGTAGCAGACGCAGTATTCGGTGCCCGGGTTCTTCAGGGCTTTTTCGTGGTTCATCGAGCAGATCAGACCCTCGCGCGGGATGAAGTGTTTCTAAAAATCGGATTTTGGCGGTCTCTAACAGCTTTTCGTGACGATCAGATTTTTATTGATGGAGCTGAGCTTTTAGCTTCATCGATAAAAATTTTTTAGCAGGTTTAGCTAGCTATCTATTCTTTGTGAACCGACCTTGAACAACGTTCGGCATCCCGATTCCTGTTGTATCAAGCTTGTCGTGTTGCGTAGGGTGTAGCAAACAGACATGTCTCCATCGGCGACCGGCGGGCAAACCTGTTAAAATAAATTTTTTTCGAGAAAAAATACAGCTTTTTAAAAAATGTAGAGTTTTGGACTGAAAAGTTGGCAATTTTTAGGAATTTGGGTTATCACTTTTTAGTTTAATTTTCCTTAGCTTACCTCTGTATTGTTAAATTTTGTGGGATTGTAGCAGGATCTGACGAGCTGGCCATAGA
>JBBGBA010000227.1:0-25000 GCA_038088335.1 Mesorhabditis sp. LJ9110 | reverse complement strand
CACTAGGTGAAAAGTCAGAATATTATTGAGGACCGAGCAGCTGTAACCGAGTCTTCTCTACCGGGTTTAAGCCATTTTTGGCAGCAAACTTCGCGCTTCCGGTCAGGTATTAAAGGGGAAAGCCAAAGGCTTTGTTCCGGTATTCAATTTCAAAATGTAAGAATTCAAAAACAGAGTAAGTTTTACACTATTTGTGACTAATCATATAGACAAAACCGATAGATTTTTAGTTGTGATGGTTTGTGTAATGGCTGCATTTTACTAAAAAGGCTTGTAAATAGCAACTTCGATTTTGGCCATCCCTCGACGGGATATAAAAAAATCAGCTACCCTTGATGGAACACCCCCCCCCCCCCGATAATGGTACAGCACCGAAACTGCATTGCGGGAAATCATTTCAACTCTACATAGAACTCTCTCGCCCCTATTTCAAATGTCGGTGCAGAACTTTTGGTCCGGCGGGCGGCCCGCGGCAACAAGGGCTCATTCTCTTTTTGCGTGGGGAAATGATACCGTAGATGCCTTTGAGGTATTCCGGAAAAACGCAGTGGCAGGCCAAAGATCTCGACCGATGGAATGAACCATCAGTTTTTACAACTTCGTCTTTCGTACTTTCTTTCGACTTAGCGTCCTTTAATCATACACCTAGCTTGGGTTTTTCGAGTTTTCGGCATAGAACTTTGGGCCGTTGTTGATTTCGACCAGCACCTGCGGTTGAAAATTATTTTTGGAGCCCATGAACGAGGGAAAATTCAGCAATTTTTACGGGTTGCACATTGTACCATTGAATAGAGTGTTTAATAAAGTTCGCCCTGTTCTTAATTTAATATAGAAGTAAGTTGACGTTTTTACAAATTTATTCATAGCACTTACAGTAAACTTGAGCAGTGCGCGAAAAGCGCAAAAAATGTACGTGGTTTTTGGAATGTTGAGCAAGTGAGGGTGTATGACAGGAACATGAATGTAAAAGGCACAGTAGAATTAAATGAAAACCAATAAATATAAAATTCACAATTATGGAATCTATGGTTTTTAATAGGTAAAAATAATTAATAACACTACAGGGACCGGGAAGGCAATCTCAAGGCAAATTAGGCCTTTTTTCTGCGAGCCCATTTGGATTATCGCGATTTTGCAAGCGGTTTATCTGGTAAAAAGTACGTAGATAAGTACCACAACGTTTTTTAATTTTTTTTGCGAAGTGTCAAATGCAAATTTATGATCAAAAACAGGATATCTTAGAACATGAGAATGCTTTTCAAGCCCGTTTGAAGAAGAATTGAAGAATTCCGCGTTTTTTCTCGCATTTTTATATTTAAGTTGCGTTTCTGACGCCACGACCGTGATAAAATCATTTTTTATCAGATTACGCACGCCACAAACTTTTCCATTGCGTAATGCCATACCACCGTTGCGTAACGCGGCGCGGGAAAACTCATTTGGCAGCGACACGCAACGCACTGTGTAATCGTGTATACTTGCATTGTGTAATCGATTACGACGGCTAAAGGGAGGTCGATCACGTGCGCGTTACGTGAACCTGTAGCGAATACCAAGCCCTGCCTTCCTGGTCCCTTTAAAAACCGGATCAAAGTTAATTCGGGCGAGATGCGCCTTCTTTTGTCAGGCCCAAAGTTGCGTATGCACCAGGCGTTCTCGGAAGCCTCGTATTCCGAGATAAGCGACTACGAATGGGAACAAAAAGATAAAATTTTTGAGAAAGGCAGGATCCCGCGACGGCTAGAGTCTAATCCGGGACGAATTAGAGTTCCGAGACGAGATGGATTCTCTTCGGGTACCGTACGTTCCGACGTCGTAGCAGACGCGTATTGGAAGCGTCGTTACTTGTGAATGTGCTGAAAAATAACTTTTTTTAATGGGATTGCGAAGTGGGATGTGCTTGGTTAACAAAATTTTTGGTTTCTATAGCTATCCACTATCGGCATACGGTAACACGGCTGCCTTTTAGCGCGCCAATCCAGGCGGTTAGCAGCGATTCTTTAGGAATTTTTAAGGGCTGTGTAAGTTATCATTTTGATATGAGTATTGCTTCAAAATTCAGCGTTACAGATATACGGTAGCCTTAAAGACGTTAATCGGCCAGAAAAGTAGATTTTTTGTTTTTGAAAAATTAGAGGGTGTGTAAGCTTGTTTGCATTTTTTCTCGCATTTTTTACCGCTTGGAAATGAGCAATCTAGGTATGTCTTCTAGATGATTTTTAGTAGGCGAATTGAGCAAGCTAGCAGAAATTTTACTGCTATTTTAGTACGTTAAAATTTGCGTCGGTTTGGCGACCCGGATTCGACTGTAGTTTGTAGGTAGCGTAGGTGCGGAATTGCTAACGTGGTGATTTCAATCAGCCGGGGAAGTTAAGAGAGTCATGCTGTAGTTTGTGATCAACCAAGTTTTTGGGGGTAAAGCGACACACCGGTGCGAGTATACCGTAAGACGGGGACACTTCGGGGAAGACGGACGGTTGCTTGCAAGCCAGCACGAAGCCGAAGATGCTCATCGACAGCTGGACGACGACGAGTTCAAGGGCGACGTAGTAGGGCCAACTGAAAATATCCGATTTTTAAGGTGTACGTTCAGCACTATTCAGGAATCCAAAAACTGCAAGACGCGGAGAAAGTTAGAGTGTACAAAGGAGCGTAGCGTACTTGGCTGCCTGAGAAAAAGCCATTATCTTTGGTTACGAATCACTATGAAGCTGGCCGTCTCGCGGTACGCAGCGCGCTCTCTTGCCTTTTGATTGCGTAATCGATTACGACATAAATAAGCTTTCGGATAGGCGCTTGCGTTGCTGTCCCGTCGTGTGTCGCAACGCAAAGAACAACCTGCCGGAAACTCCGTGCAGAGAAAATTCATAGCCACGACTTTCCAAAACTGACCCGAATTTGAATTTCCCCGCTCCCTGACCGATCAAGGAGTACCTAATCCTTAGATCCGCAGTACCCGCTGCTGCAACCTGCTGCTATCAGCGCCGCTCGGGCTGCGGACCCAAGCTTCTGCTCAAAAGCCGCTTAACTGCCCTCGCGACATGGCAAATTTCGTGGAAAGCATGCCAAGCTTTTTTTGCTGTGGATTTATCATGGTTCCTGGAGTTTGCATCAAAGCGGAAAATGGGATGGCATGGAAACTTAGGCGGGGGCGGACCGTGCCTACACCGAGGAAAAGCCATCTTGTAGGTTCTTGAAACCGAGTGGCAAATTAAAAAGGAGTAGGGCTCCCTCGCTCTCTCTCTCTCTCTCTCTCTCTCTCTCTCTCTCTCTCTCTCGTCTCTTTCTCTCTCTCTCTCCCACTCTATTTTTTTTGGACCCCTTGCAACGGTAGTGAACCGTTTTCCTAAACGTAAGGTTTGTCGTTTCTAAACCATAATTCCATGACTTTATTTAGGTCAGATTTCTCCAAATCCATGAAAAACGTGGTGCATAATCCACTGTTTTCCTTGTAAAACCCGCTCTCTGCACTTTCGACCAGCGGACCCAAGGATCATCCGGAGAAGTCATCAATGGCCCACAAAACTGCCCACATCCGCTCCGGATGCCCCATAAGCGTGAGTGTGACAGCGTTCGGGCCCTTACAGACAGCCCGGATCTAATCCGGATAATCCCCCGCTGAAACTCTAAGCCATGGATTTCAAATAGACACACCTACAGTAACCCCCTGCGGAATCCGGGCAACCACTTCCCTTGCAGACAAGTACAAGGATTGGCCGGTCGGCAGAACTGGAGGGATTATGGTGAAATTGGCTGCCCGGACTGGGCTACCGTAACCCTTGGAATATGGAATTTTGTGTAAAGCCGTCTAGACAACGGCCGGAGACCAAAAACTGGTTGGCCAGTTCGTACAAAATGATGTTTCGGATCGTTGCCAGGCACAGCAGGGGGAAATGTACGGTAGGCACCTGGAGCGAGAGAAAGAGAGCGCGAGAGCGAGAAGGGTGAGTGAGTGAGAGACTGTGCACGAGAGAGAGAGAGAGAGCAATAGAGCGAGTGAGAGATAGAGAGCGATAGAGGGAGTGAGAGAGAATGAGTGAGCAGGGAGAGCGAGAGGGAGAGAGTGAGAGAGCGAGAGCTGGCCAGCGTTTTCAAAATGTGTAGGCTAAATTTCGATGCCCCCGTTCAAAACTACAACTTTTCGACAAAAGGTTCTCGAAAAAATAAGCAAAATAGTTCTGGGTAGCTAGTTTTTGATAGGCCAACCGCCCTTCTGAATACTGTAGCCTCAGTGCTAGACAACAACTACAGTACACACATGTCGGGGAAGTACTCTTTTTGTCTGGGCACAGCCAAAAGAGCCGGGTGCCAAACAGGTGCTTTTTCCAAGTACAGGTGATTCCAAGACAATTCCAATAAATAGCAAGCAACCCCCAGGATGCTAATGAGAAACGTGGCAGGGGTACGGTAGGTGGGCGCTTTGGTTTTTGCCCCAGATCTCGGATTTTGTTTTTTTTTTACCCTGGCAAGTGAAAACAAGAGCCTTCTGTAACCGGCTATTAATGGACTTTCTGGGGGAGGTCAAAAATTGGAGATCTGCGACAGAACGGAGGGAAGGTCAGCGAGAAAGCGAAAGATATGGAGAGAGCGAGAGAGAGCCAGCCAGAAAGAACGCGAGATCGAGAGAGAGAGAGAGAGGACGAAAGCGAAAAAACGACACTTACCGTATCCGACAGAGTCCGAGGTCGTACTTCTTCGAATCGCAGGTTTCCCGCACTCGTGGATGATCCCAGCCATTCGGATATAGAAGGCAGGCGGAGAGCATTGCCATGACTGCAAAAATTTACATAATTAAGTTGGGATGTTTCGATAAATCCATATTTTTTACATTTTTTAGTGTCACGGTGCGTTTAGAATAACGCCACTAAATTTATTATGATTCCCGGATTTATTTCTGTAGTTTAAGGCAGATTGTGAGAACTTTCGCAGAATCGCGGTTTTTATTCTAATTGACCTTATCTTTTTTAACAAAACCCGATGTTCCTCCATTGCCGCCGTAGCCTGGGTATTTTTGGGAAATTTCATCCCACCCGTCACCTTGATTGTGAAAATCCCATGATAATTCTGCTACGTTGTGAGCGGAGTACGTGTTGGCTTTCGACAGCTGTAAAACCACTATTGCTTTTAGCCAGGGAATAAAAAGTTGCAGTTTTTGGCAATAAAAAAGTATTGGAATAAAAAGTTCCACATGATGCCCAGGTGAATGAGATGGCGCTCAACAACACGCCTGCAATTTCATTCAAGTCTTTGAATTCTGCTGAAAACGGAGGTTCAGAAAGTTCAGGGTGAGCTTTCACGTTGGGGTTGAGGCGATTTTTTGAAAGGTCACAGACGAGAATAAGATGAGGCTGTGCTACAACCCAGGGTAGGTACTTATTTGAAGCCTGAAATATACTGCTTGGAGAATCACTACTTCAAAATGTCGTCTTTTGGAAAGTAGCCATATTCGAACATCGCCAACTAGACTATACCACCATGGTTTCGAGAGGAAACCACTCGAAAAAAACTCAATATTATCTTTTCGAAGGAGCTATTTTCGGATTCAGGGTTTTCGAAGCGAGTAGTTTTCGTGTAGTACCACTTGGCGGTAGCGTGATTGACAATTCTGAGACCTTCGAAAACAGCGCTTTCCATAGCGCTGGTATAACGATTTCATCGGAATTCAGGATACCTGGACAAGCTCTTGTCTGCAGCGGCGACACGCAAGGCCACGGGCAAGGGGACACAAAACGCGACACGCGACGCGGACCGCAACGGGGGCGCGACGCGACACAAAACGCGAGATGCGACGCGATTCACAACGCGACACGCAACGCGTAATGCGGCCAACAAAGCGGAGCAACAAAGGTGGAGTGTGTCCCTCCTTAGCGAATACGCCGTTTTTTTGTAACTCGCTGATAGAAGGACCTATTTTCTGATTTTTTTAAACTTTTACGGGTCTATAATTATACCCGAAAGATCAGCAGCACTCCAGCTACTAGAAAGTCCGCTCGCGTGGACCTTGTTTGGTCTTTACCCGTAACCAGTTTTTCGTTAATTTCCAGAAATATCTTCCATTTGACCGTACCGAATCTAACCGGTGCTAATCAGCCCACCCTCATCACCGGCCAAAGGAGTCTAAACACCCCCGCCAATTACCAGTTCACCAAGTATGATGCGCGTATCGGAATTTGTCAAAAACGCGTTTCTAATGAGCACATCCGGTCACCTTCAAAGGTTATGGGGGATCAGCAGCAGCACAAAAAACGAAATACACCAGCCTTACAATTAGAGCTGGATAAGACAGGTTCCGGGTTATTTTTTTTTTGCTTAATGGGATGGCGAAGGGATTGAAAGATAATATCTTAAAATGTGCGCTCTACTCCGGAATGGAGAAATGGGGCCAGGTTTTAATTAGTTTTTAATTAGTTTTAATTAAGTCATAGTATATTTTTTGACGCTCTATCGAATGGCATTGCAAAAATCCCGACAAAATAAGCGATAATACCGGAAACTTTGAGACCCTTCGGCTGGGGGTAAAGTAAACTCTCTATCGAAACCCGGATTTCTCGTAATCTCTAACGGATTCTGTAAACCTGATCCAACTCCAGGCTCGCTTTTTGCAAGCGTACTTCCAGAATCTTCGGAATCCCCGGCCGAATTTACCGGGGCAATTTTGTGCGTTCCCATGCGCCGCGTCACTCTAGCTAGCCTCGGGACACCAAGTTCGCAATTTTTGGCACGCATGCAAGTACGCAATTCGAGAGTTTAAATAATGTACTCGGGCCGATTCTCGGAACACCCGGTGGTTCGTCGCTGCCCGGCAAACTCACAGGAAAACATGTGCATCCACGCGCACAGCAGGAACACGAACCGGTCACGTAGCAGCACGAGGAGCTGGAAATGGGTTGTTGATTTTTGAAAAACGGAAACAATATCGAACGGGAAAAAAACGTGTATGAATAGTTAAAAACCACTTAAAAACATTTCCACTATTAATATTTGAAAAATAGATCCTACAAAAGGTCCAATCCCAGTAAGGCCAAAAAACCAAAAATTTTCCGTACTTACCGAATAGTTTTTGTACCCCAATAACGTGTCCCAAAAGCGGGGTGCGTGAATTTTCAACAGGTTCAAATTGCGATATATCATTTTGCAGCCGATTTGCGTAAGCTTTACCAGGATGGCGACCACGATGAGCAGGGAGCAAATGGTGGCTACAATTACGAGCACCGACGCCAGCTGGAACGACCAGGATAGGGGCTGGACCTGAAAAAGTGCTTAGGCTGAGGGGTAAATGACGATTTCCATATAGTTTAAAAGGATAACGATAGACTTAACCTAAGCCTAAGCCTAAGCAAAAGCCTATGCCAAACATAACCCGATGCTTAAGCCTAACCTAAGCCTATGCATAAGCCTATACCTTAGCCTAGGCCTAGATCGGAAGCCTAATAAGGCTAGGCGTAAGCTTGATCCTAAGCCTAAGCCTAAGCCAATCCAAGGTCGAGGACAACCTTCTCTTAAGGTTAAGGATAAGTTACGGCCCAAGGCCTTCCCCGTCTCTTGAATTTTTTATCAACTTCTTCAAATTTTAATCTAGCCTAGATTTTCGACGTCAACCCCTGATTTCAAAAAAACAAAAAAATTTTGGAATCGGGCGCCATTTTCTCCTTTTTTCCGGAGCGTTCAAGGTCCCTCGAAGTCATTCACGATGCCCCCAATTTTTTTTATGAACACAAGGAAGCCATACCAAATGACACGCCGGCTTTTTCAGTTAATTCAGAAACATGCTAGATGGTTTTTTTGCATTTGTTTGCGAGGCCACGACGACGATCCTGATAATGGGAGGCGAACTTTCATTTTGAAAGAATAAAGATGGGAAAAACGCTGAACAAAATCATGAAGTCAAGTTCAAGCCTACGCATTCAAATACAGCAAGACCTACATACCTGGAAAATCTTCCATGTGCACGTGTCGGTTGGGCAGTAATCGTAGAGGCCAAAGTATCCGCCCTCATCCGACTCGATCCACGTGGGGTGGACGAGGACTAGCACTTGCAGCACTGCTGCAAAAACGAAAATATAAATAGGTTTGACGAATTTTTAATAGGCCCTTTCCCTCGTTTTTTATCCTGCGGTTTTTAGTCCAAATGTGCAAACAATTTTTTATTACTTTTATCCTTCATCCCGAGTGCCTAGATTACTCTGTAGTGGTCATCCGGCGTTTATTTTGAGCACAATTTCGTTTTCAAATAAAGCCGGATTTGACGGATCCAACTATAATTACAAAACAATCCGCACCAATCCGAACAACACCCAAAAACTCTTGCGATTTTGCTGGGACACTGTGCGGGTAGAGCCTAAACTCAGAACTTTCATGAAACAGAGCCTGAATGTTTTAACCAAGGTAATTAAATTTAGATTTTAAGGTAATTAATTTAGTAACTTATTTAAATTTTAAAGTAATTAAATTTGTTCAAAATGCAAAAAACTTTAATTAGCAATCAGGCGTTAAAATCTTGTTTTTAAATGTAACTCCAAGCCGCTTTATTTAGCTTAAAAATTCAGAAAACTTTCTAGCAACCCATATAAAAAATGGGTTGTTTTGAACCCTGGTTTCCGATTTTAGCGTGAAAACGCTTAAATTCTTTACAAATTTTCGATGACACTCATGCACGGATGCGATCTTACGATAGTACTCTAGCGAATATAAAAACACAAACAGCAAATACATCAAGATTCTAAATTCAAAAAAAATCCTGAAAATGTGCTAATTGCTACCCTACCAAATATTGAATGAAAAATCCACTTCGGGCCTGCGTCACCAATACAATGCCTGCGCCACCACCTGGTTTTGGTCGTAGCGAAAAAATTGCCCAATTTTTCATTCCCAATTTTTGGGCCATGGGTCTAAAAACCACCCCCGGGGTGCGGAGGTGTCAATTTGCAGGTAGCCGCCAATTATGGTTATCTGGTGTTACTAGGAAGCCTTGTCTTAATTCAGGTCTTCTTCCCAAAAATTACGCGAGTAAATCGGGAGCCCGAAAGGGTTGAAGATGCGTGTTTCTTTTCAAAGACGAAAAACCAACCTGAACACAGGGCAAACAGCACCCAAATCGCCCCCGACACCCGCCAATTTCGAACGTAGACGGCGTGGTAGCCGAGCGAGATCTTCTCCATCCGAGGCTGGGGGGTGGGGTGCTGGAATGACGGAGGTTATAAAAACCAAATAAACCAATAGAAACTATAAATTTAAATAATACACACTCAACCAATTGTAAAATAGAAAATCAGGAAGGTAGCGCTGACAAGTGAAAGGCAAGAAATGAAGACGAGGCTTACACATGGGACCAAGCCCATTTTCTTTTGCAGAATGTTGAGCTGGTCACGAAGCCGTTTCGATATTTTCCGGAAGCGCCAGATTTAGGAATCTCGAGCGCTTTTTTTGACGCCAAGTTGTGAGAGGCTCTTTAAAACTACAAGAAATAAGATTTTGGAAACTTAGGCGGTGAAGCTAGCCAAGAAAAACGTGCTCTTTCGAATGATTAAATCGAATACTCCTCTGAGGTAATAAACAAAAATAGAACGCCGAGGTTATATTAGAGGAAACAAGGCATCCTGTTTTTTTTTTGCTTAATAAACCATTTTCAGTTTATTACCATCAGACAACTATATAGAAAGCAAATTTTCGCTGACCATATACAATGTTTTGCGTGCTTTCGATAAGCTAAAAGCAATTTAGTTCGGTATTGATTCTCAGTTTTTAAACTGCGAAATTTTTTTATATTCTTACCTACAAACTTTAGTTCATTTCCTTTCCTTCCTTCCTCATTGTAGCTCACCCAGCGTGCCATGATAATCGTTTTTCATTCAATCCTAATACATAGAAAAAAGGGTAGCGGTACACCCGTCCTACTTACACATTCCACGATGTGCACATGTGCGGATTTGGCCCCGTCAAGATTTTTGCCTGATTGATCCGACGGAATTGGTTTGGTAAAGGTTAGCTTTTGGTCTACTACCGTATGCCTCTGGTACTTCTTGGACGATCCCGATTGGCTACAACAAATTTTTGAGCAGGGCGAGAAAACCCGATACTCGGATGACTCAGGCTTTTCACCTTTTATTAAAAGAGTCACTACTCGACGCGGCGAATGCCGACTCAATTTTTGTAGCCAAATTAACTAGACCGGCCGAGTCTCAACTTTGCTCCCTAGCGTAGCCAAGAAAAGGCCACTCAAATTGTGGGGTAATCATGGTACTTTCAAACTGAACTTTCAACGCTAGGGACCAAAGTACCAGGTGGGGAATGGCAAATTTGGGCGGCTAAAATAATCGTAAAATCGGGGGTTTTGAAGAGAAGAGAGAGAAATGGTCTGACAAGGAGTGCTTTTTTGAGTCATCGGCAAAACCTGACAAGGCCTAGCTCATTCGATAGAGAATTCAATTCTGAACAAAACCCCGTTGTTCTTTTTTGCAGAATGGCTATCCCTGATTTTATAAAATTTTAAAACTGCACCCAAATGCCTCTCTTTTGGCTTGAAAGGCACTCATGGTAAGAGACGGTTACTAGTATTTAATTTTATAAAATCAGGGATAGCCATTTTGCAAAAAGAGCAACGGGGTTTTGTTCAGAATCGAATTCTCTATCGAATGAGCTAGGTCTCGTAAGGTTTTGCCGATGACTCAAAAAAGCACTCCTTGTGAGATCTACTTGACACTGCGGAAAAAGCCTATTAAATCGTTATTATATTTATTGAAAATGAAGAAACGACGAGAAAGGCGCAATCCCTACGTTTAAGGCATTGGGAATCGCGAATTCAAAACCTCGAAAATTCAAGTTTACGTTTTTTCTAATAAAATGCTGAGATAAAAATGGTGTTAGAGCTTGGTCATTATAATAAAGATTTTCGATACCACAACTATTTTTTCAGCTTTGGCCTCGGTATAAGCAAACGTACTATCTTACAGGGATTTTTTTAAAAACCCCCAACATTTCGAAATTTTGTGGATTGGAGGGATTTCAAATTTTGAGTTTTCTAGGTGTATTTCTTGCTTTAAAAAAGAAAAAGATGTAAAAAAAATGTTTTGAAGCATTTTTAAAAATCTTGAAACTTTCAAAATCGCAAAATGTCGTAAAAAGTCAGGTAAAAGGCGAAAATTTAGTAGTATCGTTTCTGTTAGCGAATCGTACAGCAGAGGTACTGCTCTGGAGTAAAAGATCTGGTTAATACGGTCTGCTAATAAAAATCAGCAGAATCCCAAAAAAACCCAACAAGGTCGATGATGACGATAAAAAGCAAATCCGGGAACGGATGTGAAAGGGATCGGTGGCCAGATCTCGGGAAAGTGCTATCAGCGCGCCACCGCGCGCCGCGCGTCGCTCGTGGCCCGGCTGTCTCGGGCCTGGGAGTTGAGCAAATAGCACTAGAGAAACCCCCAGGGGTGGCTGGGTGGTGGTATTTGGATGCTGTCGTAGTGCCTTCAGCCGTACGGGTAGACACGCCGAGATTAGGGAGGTCGCTGGGCCCTTACGCAAATTAACCGACTCGCGACTACTCCCCCCTAGGTCCACTCGACAAGGAGCTGTGAGGCTTATTTGGGGCTGACCAGAGGGGAGGCCAACCCAAATCGCACGTTTTTCTTCGGGTTAACGGTTGACGTGAAAGAAGTGATTAAGTACGTTTGCGTACTTTCTACGGATAAAGTGTTGGGTACGGTATCGAAAATCCGAAATCCAAGGTGTAAAAACTCGTCGCTCCCGAATTGTCAAAACAATTTTTTCGTGCCTAGAAAACGCTAAATTTAGGATTTTTGTGGCTTTTTTTAGGATCCCTAATCATGCAAATTTTTAGGGTAAATACAGTAATTCTGATTTTTAATTTAACGGCTCTGCTAAGCTACAGTATCGGGAAACCAATCAGCTTCTTGCTTCTGTTTTCAATCCTTTTCCGGCGTTTCAACCAGGATCGCTTAGCAAAGATTTCCAGTCGAGCAAGAAATTTGAAGCCTCTCTCTCACTCTCTCTCACTCGCTCTCGCTCTCTCTCGCTCTCTCTCTCACTCTCTCTTTGCCCCTCTTTTCCGTATCAGGAGATTAATGTAAACCCACCTTTGTAGCCCACGAGATCCGTGAGACCCCGCAAAACAAGCCCAGGTCAACCCGAGTCACCCTTTTCACTCATTTTAACCCAGTTTTGTAGCTCAAATTCGCTGAGAATTCGGCAAAAACCTAGGATCCGCCGTCACCCTCGTCTTGAAAATGAAATTTTTTGGGCCAGTGATGGGCGTAAAAAATATATCGGGTCGGGGGGCCGGCAAAAAAGAATTTATACTTCCTTCTCTCTCTCTCTCTCTCTCACTCACTCTCTTTCTCTCGCTACGAAGGAACGGACGAAGTTCGTAGTTTTTCCTAAAAACGAGCACGCAAAAAGCTATATTTTCGTTCGTACCAGGACCCTGTGCACTGGCACCGGATCTCGCACGCCGGATATTGAGCCGAGAGAGAGAGTATAGAGATCCGCTTACACCCGAATTTTCCAATGCAGAAATTAGCTGCGAACACGGCGCGTTGGTTTTACCCATTTCAGTACTTATCGCTCCTCGAAACGCATCTCTTGGATTTTGATTTTTAGAAGCCAGAATTAGTCTAAGCCTATCTATGCCTAAGCCTAGGCCTAACAAGAACTGTAAGTTTATCCATAATCCCAAGCCTAAGCTACTAGCCTACTGCCAAGCTCACGAAGCCAAGGCCCGAAAACCACCACCACCTACTTGGCCTCTGTGAACTTTGAGCTACCGTACCCCACGGCCGGTAACCTCAAGTCTTCCACCTGCCCGCCCGATCAAGCCGACTAATCCCTGCAAACAGCTTCGACGGAACGTGCTTTCCAAGTTGGCTAAACACGCAGTGGACCGTCCAAAAAAGCAACCAATTCAAACAATCAAATATGAATTATGAATGGATTGGATTTAATGAATGAATAGGGTTGGAACATGTGCAAAGAAACCAGATTCTGGCTAAAAAACGGGGCATTGAACGTTTGGTTTTTCTTTTGCACGTGCGCCAATAACTTTTTTGAAGGTAGCCCAGCCGCGTGACTCGAGATTAAGGCTCGCAGGGTGTACTTTGTTTTTCTCGGGATAGGATTTATGCAAGGGTTTTTTTGCATGTTTCTGGCTATGTACACATCTACCGGATGTCCCTTTAGAAAAAACGCCCCCCTCCAACTCGACGTAGAAGTATCGGATCGGAATGATAGCTACACCATTCGAAAGCCCTTGAGACGGCGGATTTGCAACAACTTCAAAACTATGTTTTGATTGAAACCCGCTATTTTACAAGCAATTTTGTAAAATTTTACCGCTTTTCGGGGCTGCATACGAGCTAATTTGCCTCAATTTCTCCATGTAAAATGGCCGGAATTAGCCGTCAATTAGATGCAGAGGCCGTTCCTTGATGTTTTTAAATGCGGTGAAGAATGGCGTGTTTAAATAGAAACAGGTTTTTGGAAATTGTTGCAAACTCGCCGTTTGGAGGGCTTTCGAAGGGTATAACTGCCATTCTGATGCGATACTTCTACCTCGAGTACAGAGGGGAGGTGTTTTTTATTGGGACACCTTGCATTTGCTTCAACCTCAAAAACGCCATTTGCATAATCCACTCCAACTTTTCTGATATACTTTCCCGCTCCGCACTCACAGTTTTATTTCCTAAGCCTTAGCGTACATCTCGGCTTTCCTTTAATCCCGGATTACGGTAGAGCTTCCGCGAGTCCCAGGATTAGCCCCCCAGTACCGTACCCCTGTCCCGACCAAATTTCGATTCCCCAAATGCACCCGGGCGGATTAGGATGTCCATAAATAATCAATCGCCAAATGTCCGGACGGGCAAAGAACATTCGCCGGGGCAAGACTACGGTACCTCGGGGGTGCGAAAAGAAAACTGGCCACCGGCGCGGGGCACTAATTGGTCAGCGGACTCCGCGGTGCACCTGCTGGCCTGGCATTGGGAATGTAGCGGAAAACGGGGAAAACACTGGCCTGGGCAGGGGTACTTGGTTTTTTGCAACTCTCTGAAAAAGTCGGAGCAAAAATAGCTTGAAAAAATGTTAGGTTTTTCGGCGAATCGCCGATTCCAGCTGCGAGGGTGGTGGCCGGAAAAAATGATATCAAAGAGGTCGGCGGTATTTTTGGGGTGGTAATTATTTTCGAGTACTCGGGGAGAAATTGTGTTCTTGGCGCGAACAAAGTACCTCTTTGCACAGGACTTGCACAGTGCCATAAGGCGCAAGGACTGCAGAATGGGAAAATGAGTCAGCCTTGAAATAATGCCAGAAAAATAGTAACCGGATCTTAGGTCGATCTTGCAAACGCGTTTGTTTTCCAAAGTACAATCTGAAAAAAAAACATTAAAAAAGTAATGGCCAGTGGATAAAAACAGCAAAAATCAACCATTGCGTTTTAAAGGGCGTTGACATTGGTGAGGTTGGCAGCGTCGACATCCTAGGCAAAAAATTGGTGAAATAATGAACTTTCGACATTATAAAATTTCGACACCATGAACTGTTGACATTATGAAATTTCAACATCCTGATTTTCGACATTATGATAGCAAATCGACAAACGAAGTAAAGGTTGTAGAACAATTATAGCTTTAAAAGATTATGGTATCCCTAAATAGGATAAAGAATATATAAAACTTAGAAACAACGACAAAACTAATTTTAACAAAATCGGTCTTCTTCTTATTCGAAATTTCTCGAACCGAAAAGTTTATTTGCACCTTTTCCAGCTAGCAAAAATTTCCAGGAATGCATTGAACTGCAATGAAACAGAAAAATCTGTTTAGCTATGAAAAATCGAATATATCCTTCAAGCCGCGCCTAGGGGAATGGATACGTGTGGCTCAAGTGTTGGGCCACCGTCAGTCAGTGTATTTGTTTGTTTGTGTCCACTTCCCGGTGTCTTTTCGTCTTCTTTGTTTCCGATCCTCCGCCAATAACGGAGACGCCGAAGCACACCAAAAGACGCGCTCGGAAAAAGACGACATGAAAAGCACCCCGATACAAACGGACGACACCGATCGGCAAATAGATGTCCTATGGGGTTGCACCCGGATGGTTGTTGGAGGATAGTCCTTTTTGGCTAAAACCAAAAGTTATGAAGAGGTTTGCAAGCGGTTCTCACTCTCACTATCTCTCTCTGCCTGTCTCTCTCTCCCTCTCTCCCTCTCTCTCTGACGCGCTTTGCCGGTTCGTCGCTGTCACATTATCTCGCACTCACTCGCTGTCTCTCTCTCTATCACTCTCTCTCTCTCGCTCTCTCTCCTTCTCTCAAACCCCTATACACGCTCTCTCACATCAATAGTCCCTAGCACGAAAGCTCGAGCGAGAAAGAGAGAGAGAGGCCACCGTCAACCTACTGTAGTACTGTGGCCCAGCAAGCTATAGTCTCTGATCACAGGCTACACTTTATCCAGCCTAACACCCTGATCTGAAAGCGGACCTTGCGGATTTACGGACTTACGCTGCTGATCCGGGGCCTCGTTCGAGCCGATTACCGTATCTACGTAGCATGATTCCCGGAAGATTTTCCTCAAAAATCGCTTCTTGATATAGGGGTCGCGTGGAAACGGGCCTATTTTAGTGCCTGAAATTCAGTAGGGCCCTCCAGCGGTAGGCCGATTTTACCTAGAGTATACTGTACTTGCTTGCCTCGTTTAAGGTTGAATTTAATGGGTTAGGTGATCCACAGGGGCGTCCTTAAAAATACGCGTAAAATTCAATACTTGAATACTTGAACCAACCCGCATCTGACAAAATGGAGGTAAAGCTGGCAAGCTACGTGAATTGGCAAGATTACTGTAGCCACCAAGAGCCACACTCGAAAAATGAAATGCCATTTTTTTGAAATGGACGCCAAGGAGTGAGACTTTCAGATTTAAAAAAAATCGCGCATAAGGAAAGCAAAGTGTAGCCCAGATTTTCTTGTCCGGAACTGGTTTAAACCGTTTCTCTAAGATGATCAATTCCAAAAATTTCATTCGGGTATGAAACTACTTTGAAGGCACCGAAGACTGACGTCAGTCGGAATTTTTACCCAAAATTACCGTAACTACAAATTTCCTAGAAGTGCCGGACTAGTCACCTGATCGAGAAGTCACTTTCAGAACCCCGCCTCAAAAACAAACATTGCAAAAAACTAGATTCACACATCGGCACCGTGCACCCACGGGGCCAGCTGGAAAAACGGGATTTGCGTATGCTTATTTGCCTGGTCGAGTGTGGACTGGGCTAAAAATAGGCCCGCGGGGGCAGCTAGTTGGCTCTAAATGCGTCACAGAGCCCGTGCTAGCGGGGCTAGAGGCTAGACACCTGTACCAAAGTATCTCCCTCCGCTCGGAGAAACCACTATTAATCGCGTACTCGAAGTGCTTGTACCAATTCGCGTCTAGACGAAGCTGTCGGAAACCAATGCCCAATATCCGGACCGCACAAAACGGTCTTCTACTTGCAATTTGCATTCTGGTGAGCAAAGTCCATTAATACTCTCCGGTTATCTGATTGGTCTAATTTATACGATGGAAACAAAAATGGTTAATAACGAATCATTTAAAGGGTCGATCAGGGGTTTCGACGATAAAAAATCAGTTCTTCCGCATTATCGGGGGGAAGGGGGCGCCCGAACTTCCTTATATAGATAATTTTGGCGCGCATTTTTGTATAACACAGAGAAGAGTATGGTGGTTTAATAGCCAGTGTTTTACGAAGGTTTTTAGCAAAAAATAATCGTATTTCGGCTAGAAAAACTATCCAGAACCTTTGAAATGGGTGAAATTTTGATAAAAATTGGTGCTTTTGACTTTTTAATAATATTTTATTTTGTGTTAATTGAATTATTTTCTTCCATATTACTACATCTTTCATTCTTTCATAGGCTGACTGATTTCGCGTTAATCCACTCATCCCCTTCACCCCGCTACAGTAACCCCCGTTTTTCTATTAACTAATTGTCTTCCGGGATCAATTCGAACGGGGATTGGTGGCTACAGGAGGCCTTCTCCCCCGAAATGTTCTCCGACTTGGCTACCGTAACCCACCCACAACGCTCGTTTCCAGGCGACAAATTGCCACCTGGATGTCCAGCCACCCCGCTACGCCACAGATTCCGAGCAGAGGCCGATGTTCAGGGGTCGAGAGAAATATTATCGAAAGCAGCTGAATGGTATGTTTCAAGAAAAATGGGATTGAATGGGGTAACGGTAATGAAGTTCCGGCTTTTTGGAACTTCGTGTTGTGATGAGGTCACAGTGCGTCGAGAATTTTTTCTAACCGTCTTAGAAGGGGTGTCAAGGTAAGAGCAAGCGCACCTCGTGCAAATTTTTTTCCTGTTTTCGGAGCACCTTGTAGTACATCCATTTTTTGACATTTATGCAGGATGCAAATTTGATAGAAATAAGCAAGAATAAGAAAGATGCAGCCGTAGCGGCAAGAATTTTTTTATCATTTATTAGCGACGATTTTTTCATTGTTGAGAGAACTAAAAAAAATCCAGATTCAACGTCTTCTAGGAATTAGCGTAGATAGCCAGGCGGCAGCGTTAAAATTGAAATTTTAAAAACCCTTGGGTATGTGGTTCTGCTGGAAAATTTCAATTAACTTTAGGCGTCATATGGAGTGTTACGTAGCTGTCAGTCTCTAGCGCATCGAGGATGTGTATTCTAGCGCTTCCTAGCCCCTTAAAGGGATGCCCAACCATTTCGCGGCTCAAAAAGCAAAAACCATGCCGCGGGCGGGGGTCGAACCCGGGACCCCCGTTTTGTAGGCCTGGATGCTATCCATTAGGCCATAGTGACAAGCCATTGGGTGGGATGGGGACGCCAAAAGAGGGAAAGGTGGCCGAATTCTGTGCGGCATTGGGGGCCCATTACCGCACAAAATTCGAGCGTCATTTGTACTGCCCGGAATCCATAACTATATATTTGCCGCCAAAACCTTGGGTATCCCTTTAAAGCGTTTCTTTGGCGCAGGCAGCAATTCAGGGTGGAATCAACTAAACTATCTTGGGACTATCCAAAAAACTCATGAGTAAAAAATAAACGAAAATCGCAAAAATATGCCGGCATGATTTTTAGAAAACATGGATTATTATCAGCATCGCATCACTTTCCCAAAAACATGGTTTTCCGGTAATCTTCCATGGGGATTCTCAGCTTTCATTCAGCCCAACAGAGATACATGCATTAGGTTTACATGCCCGGATCCCAGGAAAACAGGCAAATCCCGAGTAACCGTTTATTTTGTAAGCAAATCTGACTTTTCACTCAAAGGTGAATAATTGTTTTTCCATACCCACACCCTGTTCGACTTATACCGTAATTCCAGCTGTGGAGGGTGAACTCGAGGGCATCTTGCACAATCTGGAGACACCTAATCTGCACCACAGGGGTCAACCACAAATCGCCGAGGATACGGTAAGTGGACAAGGCGCCTGACCGGAATGTTTTGGCCAAAAATCGCCGGGGACTCAGGATACAGAGATCGACGGGGAGTGCCGAGAATTTTTGAAAAAAATTGCCTGTATTTGATGAAGCGGCTTCCGGGGCATAAATTGAATTAAATAAAATGCACTTAATTTCGAGCCACAAACAGAGAAAACGGAGGAAATTGTGATGCGTAATTGTCTATGCCAGTCCGATAATTTTTCCATTGAAATCCGATCTTTGCTATTTGGGCGCCTTGATAAATCAAAAGCTATTTTGACACCCAAAACATAAAAAATCTGACAAAATCAGAAAAGCTTCTCAATGTCGAAATTTCATAGCGTCGAAATTGCGTAATGTCGCAATTTTTGTATACCGAATTTTTTCCATTGCTTTTGCGTGTTTGAAACTCCGACTTTATGCAAGTTTGGCATTCTGGACTTTCGACGCCATCAATTTTCGAAATTTTAAAATTAACCTCGAAAATGCCTATTTATCAGGTTTATATTTCTGTACCAAGGTATCCAAAATTTTTGCTGATTAGTTAGGGCTAAAAATTTGGCTAGCAAACTTTCAAGTCTTCCATTAGTGCATGAACCGTCTACCAAGTCTCTCTGTCAGTCTGCAATGCCCACTTTAAGAGATCAAAATACAATTTTTAGTCCTCAAAACTACCGTTGTAGTGACCACCGTCCAAACACTAATCTCCAAACGCACATTTTCAGGATGCCGATCCGGAAATCTACGCAAAATCGCCGATTCGCACATTTTTCCAGCATTGGCGCCAGATGGAAGCGCTGAAGGGTGGGTGCGGAGAGACCATTTCCGGATTACCCGAAACTTCGATCCTTATTTGAATGCTATTGACGGGTTAGCCAGATTACCGCCACGTGCTTTCGGGAATATTTTGTGAAAAGCTCGAAATTTGATTCTGGGGGGTAGGGGTCGGAATCTCGAAATTTCGGAATCTCGAAATTTCGGAATCTCAATGGAATCTCGAAATTCGAATATTAGCAGATTCCTGGAAGCAAGATTTATGTATCCAAATTTTTCAGATACAAATACAAGATTTCCGATAAAACGAAAAGTAGACCCCCTCTAACTCGACGGAGAAGCGTCGGATCGGGATGATAGTCATACCATCCGAAAGCCCTTGAAACGACGAGTTGATAAACACCTTTTTTCAAAGGGTCTACTTTTCGTTTTATCGGAATTCTTGTATTTGTATCTGAAAAATTTGGATACATAATAGTTTTTCTTCCAGGAATCTGCTAATATTTCCGGAATTTCGAGATTCCGAAATTTCGAGATTCGAAATTTCGAGATTCCGAAATTTCGAGATTCCGAAATTTCGAGATTCCGAAATTTCGAGATTCCGAAATTTCGAGATTCCGACTATCACCCGATTCTGGGGGTTGAAAACAATGTTTTTGCAGCAAATGGTATGAACAAAAACTGAAATTGTACCGCGCCTTGTCTCAGCTGTTCGATTTTCAGATGAAATTCGTGAAAAACTGAAGAAAATCGAACCCGACCTTGAGGGAAACCGACTCGATGGGGAGGTGAAGCTGATTTTGGACCTCGTTGCGACGGTAGATGAGCGGGCGAGAAGGATATTGCAAGAGGAATAAATGTTTGAATTCCAGGGCCTGGCTGCAAAGCAAATAAAAAAAAACACGCACTCCCTCCCTTCCTGTCTCTCTCTCTCTCTCTCTCTCTCTCTCTCTCTCTTCTCTTTCTCTTTTGTCTCTCGCTCTCTCTTGCTCTCTCTCTCATACTCACTCCAAACAGACTCACTCACCGTCACACACTCCCGGGATTCATGAGAACAAAAACATGATGTATTTCACTGCAAAATGAATTTATTAAAATCAACTAAATTAATAAATGTATGAAAAATTCTTAAAAATAGTTTTACTCCCACAAATAAATCCTTTGAGGTTCACTCTAACCAAAAACCATCTCTGCCAAACTCGCGTCACCTCCCCGTGCATTGTTTTGCACAGTTCCGCCTGGGCAAAGGGAGAGAGAGAAAGGCAGAGAGAAAGACAGAGAAAGAGTGAGAGAGAGAGAGAGATACAGCAAAAAGACACACATTGACCGGGTAGCCATGTTTATGTCTTTGCCCGAAAATATCGAGCACGATACACGGCGCGCGACCGTTTCGATTTTCAAACACTTTTGCGACCCGTGTTTGGGTTTCGATTTCTTCGATTTGGAGACGCCACTCCTTTCACCTACGAAAGTATTTGAAATTCCGGCTGCTGGAGGTTTTTTTGGAAAAAAAGCTAAAAGCTCTGAAGCGATGGAAACCTCGCTCGGAAATTCTGATTCCGACTTGACGCCGGATGATTCGCCAAGAATAATCGAAGACCCTGAAGATCTCATAGATCTGGCGGTTGCTGATTTTGCAGAGGTTTCCGGAGTCGCACTCCCTGAGAAAGGTCAATTATTTGTTTTATTATTTTTCTTGATTCCGATTATATTTCTAGTTTTTTAAAATACTCACAAATTAATCCAACCAGATAGCAAAAAATTTTTTCCGAATTATTTGTAGTTTTATCAATATTTTAAAGCTCTAATGATTTTGTGCTCTTCTAAATCAGCTGTAAAAAGTAAAGATTTTATCCTGTCTGAAAAACTTTTCAAACGTTGCGCTTTATTTAAATTTTAGTGCCCGAAATCCCGGTTTCGGACGATCCGGAAGACGCGGAAGACCCAGAAGATCCTGTACAAACGGTGAAAAACGAGCCACCAGCTGAGGAATTGGCGAAGCTCGTCGAAGAAGGCGAAAAGCGGAAAAAGAAATTGTATGAAGACCGGCGCGATACAGTAATCGCTATCTTAATAGCGATATCGCTATATTTTGTGCCCGCAAATCTGTATTCGAGGTGGACGAACCCGGCGGTGAGTGAAAAAAGTAATCATTAGAAAAAATTTTCAAATATTTTTTTTGTAAAAATTCCAGTGTAAAAATTTGCAAATCAAGTCATCTAAATTAATTCAGTTATTTATTACAATTTCCACCGACTTTAATAAAGTTTTTAGCCTTCGCACCAGGATTTTGTGAACAAAGTTGTGACGAGAATCGGCAGCGGTATCGTAAGCAAATTTTATTCGGCCTGCACCGGATCGTCATTTTCAGGAACTAGCCGAACGTTGCGATCCAAATGACTGTTACTTAATTTATGATCATTTTAATAGGTGGCCGTACAGGTATAAAAAACCAGATTTATTCATTTTAAAATATTTAGAAATCAATTTTCCCGGGAATTCCGTTACGGTAGCTCCCAGAGAAGCCAGTCCATCTTGCTGCAAATTCCGCCAAGTAAGCATTTTAGAATCATTCGTATTTTTCTAACTGGGAAAATTAGAAAATTAGCACTCTTCAGTTGTTCGCTATTGCTATGATTGCTTAAATCGACTTTTTTAGCTATCAATTTTGTAAGACGATCAGTACTATTTTTAGAAGACCGGCAAACCGAAGCGTTCCTGGATACCTCGATATGGAAATTTGATGCGAGGGCACTTCCAGAATCGTAAATATCGATTTTTCAAGCTTTTCCAACGCTATTTTTTAGATCCGAAGGCCACATCCTTGGCCTTCTCTTTGCTGGTAACGCAAACCTGACCCCGAAAAAATCCACGGAAGCCGAAATGCTAATCCTTGGATTCGGTACCGGCTTCTACCACCATTTTTCAAAGACAACTTCCCGATGGTTGGTGATTTTTGAACTTTGGTTGGGGTGTCGTCGAAAAGGTAACAACTGCTGGGATTGAGCTTACAAGAGACTGTACAAAAAATAATATAGCTATCTCTCTTTCTCTCTCACTCTCTCTCTCTTTCTCTTTCTCTCTCTCTCTCTCTCTCTCTCTCTCTCTCGTTCATTCTCTAGCACGAGATCCAGGTTTTCGAAATCTAAAGCAGAAACTCCACTACAGCCAGGGTAAAAAAACAATCGCCTAAATTAGCAGCTTACTTGTATGTGTTTTCATGACCACCGAGAGAGAGAGAGAGAGCCAGAGAGAGAGAGCGGGAGAGAGAGATAAACAGTAAGAAAGATTCGATCGCGATCTTTGCATTTCGCTAGCTCACAAATCAAAATAGTTGGTTCTCATCGTCTAATTTGACTCTTTGACTTCCGGCTGTCGGAGATCTTTAGACCAAAACTCCTAATTACCATCTGCTTGCCTACTCACAATCACATTTCTAAAAACAGCGAAACAGCCCTTGAACTTGCACCCGATCTTTACTACAACGTGCCTTTCAAAACTTCCAATTGCATCTGGGGTCAGAAAAACAGGGAGCAGCATAAGGTACCTTGTGATTGGCCAATTTTCTGACCAAGAAAACTCCCTACTAGCGATGAAATTAAATGCGGGGGCACATAACCATTTTTGCCGGAAAAACGGACGCGAAAGAAGAAAGGGCCTGGCAAAAAAAATAGAAAATTTGCTTCACCCACATGCCGGCTCCGGTCTGGCTCCCTGGGGGTGGCCGCCATTCTGTAAATCCCTATGAATAAATTACTTACAATCGTAATTGATTTCCTTGCGTTTTTAGGGCTAAGCCAACTTTCTTCCAGCAAGCAAGCACGGAAAATATGGGTTTAGGGACCGGCAAAAATTCGCCAAAAAAAACCAGGGACGCCGACAGGCAGTGATTTCGACGAGTAACGGCTTGTCGGCATTTTTGGAAAGTCTGCTCGTGTATTTCTTCGCCCTGGTTACACTGCGGATAATACGGAAAAACATAATACCGACTAGCAAAGCCAAAGTCTTAGCTAGTTTCGACATTCTTCAAATTGGCGCATTTTTGACATTTGGCATGCAAACCCCTCTTACTAGTAGTACTAGTTAGGCAGCCACCCCACCTGTAGGTCTTTCCGGGAGCACACTTTTGCTGTCGGTATTTTTATTATCCGGATTGCAACTTTCGACGTTTTCGTCGGTTTAGGAATGACTATTCGGGATTCTGGCTGTTGAGATTTTTATTTTTGGTTTCATAACGAAAAACAAAACAAAAATCTATATCAGGAAAAGCCATTGCCTTGAACTTGGTAATTTGCATCCCAATCACCTGTTTTTATGTATTTGGCAGTTTGTAAAGGTGGTATCTTGGCATTTTTGTCGACATTTCTAGCAGCACAAATTACCCAGGCTTCTTGTGGTCAAACCGGCTCGAGCAGCACCTTCAACGTACCTTAAAATCCCCGCGTTGTTCGTAGCCAGTTTTCCAGGTAAAAACCACATTTCCAAGTGTTGGTTTCCTTGTTGTTTCCACATTCCTTTTGAACCAGGCAGGTGAAGAGATAAAGACAAATTCTTTGTATTTCCGGTTTCCGATTAGAGGTCTGCGAAAAGCCGATGCCTTGTTCCCTTTCCGTTCCTGGAAAGCGGACTCAAAACAGCAGAACCACAACTACTGTAGTCAAAAACCAGGGAACCGAAAAATAGAAAAAATACCGAAGGAGGTGAATACACTATAATAATGGCAAATAAAAATAAAGGTTTAGTAAACTACAGAATCAATCGATACCGGTAACCCATCTGGCATCAATTTTTAGATCAATACGACTACGGTAGAGGAAAGTGAGGCCATAATCGATATCGCGGAAGAGTTCTTCAATGTAAAAACAAGCAAAACTGAAAGGAATCGATTGATTCATCAGGAAATTATGGAATTCTTGGAAAAATCAGCAAAAGGTACATTTTTTATGAAAATACGCCTTTATTTTTTAGCGGCAAAAACCTACGATGCGATAATCCTCAACTACCCGCCGGCAATTGCCTTGGACAAGCATTTATTTTCTGAGAAAGCTGACAAGCTTTTCGAGAAGATTTTGTCAGATGATGGTAGGTGTCCGCGCATTAATGAAACCTAGCAATTTGTTAAATTTTTTAATGTCTGATATTTTAGGGTTTATCTTCATGCCCGAGCTAAATAAACCTCAAGCGGAAAATTTGGCTACGGTTGGTTTCATCAAATTCCGGTCTTTCAAACCCTCGCATTTCCAAAAATTGGAATTTCGAGGCTTTCACAGGACTTTTTACTATAAATAACACTATTAAAATCAGATACAAAGCAGAATTTTTGGCAGTAATTAAAAATTACGATAATGGCTTCATAAATGCAATAACGAATAACAGTTTTTCCAGAGATTAGCCACCTCCTTGAAGTGCTCCAGTTTTCCCGTCAGCCAACCAGTGCCGAGAAGGGTACGGTAGCTCTAAAACGTCTATTTATTTCTATTTTCAGCCCTCATTCACGCTGGCGTGTCATCGCTTCAATCTGCCCGCAAAGCCGGATCCCTCAAAACAACATGCATTGAAGCAATTTTTACAAAAATCCCAGATAAATTTCTGAACTTGATGTCCCACAATCCAGCTACGTACCTATTTTTAAAGTATTTTTGGACGGATTTAACGCTCATTTCAGTAAAACAGCGATTTTCCGGAGTGATCCGGAGCTCTGAATTTCAGTAGACGATGGAAAGAGGACTTTTTGGGCTTGTAAAACCCCCATCGGCCCGGATTTT
>JBBGBA010000231.1:0-109637 GCA_038088335.1 Mesorhabditis sp. LJ9110 | reverse complement strand
CGTTACTCGTTCCCTTCCCTTTCTCTTTAAGTCTATCCCCTTTTCTAATCTCTTCTGAAGCCTTGTCCATTACCTGACACCCTGCTTGTCAACTTCAATATTAATATTCCATTTCCAGACAATGAACCACTTCTGTCCCTCCCAAACTGAATCAGAAAACATCCTTGGGCCCAATGGACCCCCCAGCTTTTTCAAGACGGCTATCACCAGCAAGAAAATGATGGAAACTGGCCATGGATTGCAAAAAAATATTTTGACATCAAAATCTATTACAAGACGGTGGCGTAAACGTGTGGGGGTCTCCGGCGGACATGCTGCATATTTCGACAACATGTCACACTTCAAGATAATTTTCCATAATTCCACCGTATGCCGCCTTTCCTTGCCGCGTTTCCCCCAGATATTGACATCAAAAAGCGAAGTACTCACCACACTTAGGGCACCCCAATTTGCTCTCAACCCTAAAGCGCCATAAGCTCGCTGGAAAGTATGCAGCGCTTACAATAAGTGAGGAAATCGCGGCAGATCCGGAATTGATGGAATGGATGAACGCATCAGCTGACCGGATCGAATTGCGAGTTATTGGCTTACTCTCTGAATTCACCCACCTGAAGATCCCTGAGCTTCGGCTGTGTGCAACAGAGCTATCGGACTCGATTTTTGAAGACTACGCACAAGTTGTGATTGGAGAATGGATGAGGGGCGAGCGTGAGATATGTTCGATGACTATTCTATCTAGTCAAACTGGACCCCAGTTTTCCGCACCCCCATTCTTCGCCGCCTACCCGATGCTGCAAGGTCAACGATATACATATTATCGGATCCGCCGCCAAAACGCCGACATTTTGATCGTTCGATTAGCCGTCGACGGCAACGACGCTTATCTGCACGCGGCCCAGCACTACCGTTTGGGCACATTCGTGGGGGACGACGAGAACCTTGACGATTTTATGTTTACCATGGAATGATTCTTATCTGTGGTAGATAAATCTTAGTTATCGGCGGAAATGCTTCTGAAAATGCAGAGGATCTTTCAGACAGCTGATGTCTAAAACAGTTAATTTTCGAAGAAATGCTTTTCGTGGTTAAGATTTTCTGGATTCTTATTGAATGAGAAACGTACCGGCGGTAATGTTAATACATGCAGCCTTAGCCCACGGCATTTGCAATTTACCCTCAGGATACACTAACCGTTCCATAGCCACATTTTAAATGCACAGAGTTAAGGCGCGTAATTGCCGATGATTGGGAATTGTACACTCAATACGATCAGGTTCCGAAATATCTTCTTTTTCTTTACAAGCTATTCGTTTTCTCTTTCTCTTACTCCTCTCTCTCTCTCTCTCTCCCTCTCTCCCCTCTTTCTTTCTTGCTCTCTATCTTTCGCTCTCTCGCTCTCTCTCGCTCTCTCTCTCTCTCTCTCTCTCTCTCTCTCTCTCTTCCGATCTCTCCAACTATACCTTTGCCACTAATACTGCCCCATTCTGTATTCCCACATTTCAGATGACGATAGGCTTCTGTGATTTCCCAATCGACGTGCAGCACAGCATCTTCCGATTGATGGATATGAAAACTTTCTTCAAGACGGCCTTCACCCACCGAATGGTTCTAGAGGCAGCCAAGCGATTGGGAAGTCAACGTCTGTGAGCAGTTGAATGGCCGCAGATACTTTTCGGAAAGCTTGGGAGCTACGAGGCACTACCCAGATCAAGAAGCGTTCAACATGTGGTTCCACAACACAACCGTGCAGAAACTGACACTTTGCGGGACGGTTCCTATCCCCGGCTTTTTCAATCTCCGCTGCCGAGAACTGCGGCTAAACTTTCAAATCCCCCGTCTTTTCGAGATTCTGATGCGCCATAAGCCGGCCGGAAAATATACGAAGATATCGATTCAGCAAAGGGTCGCGCCGGAACCGGAAATGCTTGAATGGTTTAATGAAACGACGGAAGCTCTTCGGATCGACGTGTTGGCACCGATTGCAGAATACACGCAGCTGAAGATGCCTCAAATCTGGCTGGATTCACGGCCATCAGAAAGGGCTCTAGGATACTACGGTCGGACGATACTTGCGGAATGGCATGCTGGGGAACGTGTGATCCATTTGATAACACTGACAATTTGGACCGGCATTGATCCGCAGCTTTTCATCACCGCCTACCAGAAGCGCTTTACAACATACGACAATCGGGGCGTCTACTACCGAATCAGAAGAGTTGATGGCGAGGTGCTGATCGTGAGATTCTTGTTGTCACAGAACATTGTGGAGATTGCCGACCTCAGGCATATTGACCTCGCAACCGACGCGGATCAGGATCTCCGTGAATTTGTTTTTATGGTGTGAATAAATTGTTGGCAGGCAGACGGAAGCGATTTTACAAATTAATTGATTTATTGCATGGCATAGATACACACTATATCACGGTTATCAAAAATTATCAGGTTTACGAAATGAATGGTCCTTAAAATATAACTGAATGCTACAAAGATTACATCCATGACTACATTTTCTCCACGCAAATTCCCCCGCAATAACCTTTAGAGTTACAATTTTCCCTTCACACTACTTCTTCTTCGCTGATTTCTTGATCTCTTGTTTCATCGATAGACTTGCAATCCGGCCCTGCCGATCACGCAAACCTAGCCTTCGGGCACTGCCAATCTGCCAAATAGATCGATGACCCGCCAACAATTGAATTCGATTTCTTGGCGCGTCAAGAGGCAGATGGGAATCGGGAGAAGAGCGACGAATATACAAGGGCTTCCGATTTTGTTAGGCCACTCACTCTCCCACTTTCTAACCGACTCGCCCTCGCTCTCTATCGCTCGTTCTCGCTCATATCGCTCGTTCACGCTCTCTCTATTGACCGTTCTCGCTCTCTTTCTCTCCTTCGCTCTCGCTTTCTCTTTCTCTCCGTCTCTCTCTCTCTCTCTCTTCTCTCTCCCTCTCCCTTTTTCCCTTTTTAATGGGCTTTTCGCTCGGTACGCCGCGGTTTCGCTCTCGTCTTAATTTCTTTAATTCCTTAGCATTCACCATTCCCACTTTTTAGATGGAGCTAAGTTTCCGGGATTTCGCAATCGACGTTCAGCACCGTTGCATGCGTTACATGGATGTGAAAAGCTTCTTGAAAACTGCGGTTTTAAACAGGCAGATGCTAGAAGTTGCGAAGGCCTGCCGTAACAAGTATTGGGATGTGACCCTTTACGCGGAAGGCTGGTGCTTCTCCGATAATCCAGCGGTAAAAAAGTACTACACAAACGAGCAGAGGGTACTTCACCAGAGGGTTTCGCCGGAACCCGAATTAATGCTGTGGCTCAATGAGCATACCGAAGTCCTAAGAATCAACACGTCGGTGCCGATATCGGCATATACGCTGCTCACGCACCCGGAATTGTGGCTCGACTCAGCTGAGCCATCGGAAAGTAGCCTAGAAGCCTACGGGAAAAGGATACTAGCAGAGTGGCGAGCTCATGAGCGTGAGATCCATCTGATAACGCTGCCAACTTGGCCGAACATTCATCCGCCAGTTTTCCTGACGGATTTCCAGAGAATCTACCACACCCCTGACTACGAATGTGCCTACTACCGTATCAGAAGAGTAAATGACGATGCGCTGATCGTGAGATTCCGGCTTTCAGAGAATATCGTGGAAATTGCTGATTTGGAACATATCGAAATTGATGCCGATGCGGAGGATAAGCTGATTGAATTTGTTTAATGGTTGAATAAATTTTGAGTAGAACTGGACCTGAAAACTGCAGCGAAAAATGTGTGTCTAGAGGTATGAATACGAGCCACAGAAATCGGGGTTCCAAAAATGGTAAGTTGGCTTGCGTGGATTACCTGAAAAGCAGGTCTTACTTGATTTTGCTGATTTACCTTACGCGCAGCGCCGCTTCATAGTTTCGGCGCGTAACGTCGTAGGCTTGGCCTTGGCTTGTTAGACCAGATTCACATCATAAGCACGCATTGGGGATCTTTGTATTCTTTTGGCTTGTGTTCCAAGCCTTTACATCGAGAAGGCTGGATGTAGCTACTACCGTATCAGACGTGCCAGTGGCGAAGTGCTGATTGTCGCCGTCTCTGATAACCATTTATTTTTCCGCTTTTACACTCTTGAGAACTTGAAATTCGATTGTCGCTACGTCGACGGTATCATCGATCAAATTACTGAATTCGCCAATTGTCGTGATTGATGAATGTTTTGTGACCCAAAAATCCGGCCATAAATAAGTGAATAAATGGAATCTTTCAGCTACATAGTGCTAATCTTTTTTGGGGGAACACACAACAATCGTCAAGTTACTTATATTAGCTCGATGAAATCGCTCTCCCCCTGGTTTTGGAGACCGCACATGAAACTACAAAAAAAATAACCACAATTTGGGAAAACTGTCTGGAATTGCGAAAAAAAATATTATTTTCGTTTTAACTTGAGAACTATGTGAGCAATCGGGCCGTAATTCAAAAATGTTGATATTTGGCGCCTGACGCACCTCGGTTCGAATTTTAACGATCGGATGTAAGGCGGGCAAATCCCCGACAGGTCGTTTTTTGGGATACGATGTTGCAGACACGTATCATCGTGGAAAGCACAGCGTTTTCGGTTGGTTTAGGCTACTCTTACGCTACGCTACGCCGCGACCACGCAAGGATTGGCAATTTCTCCTATGGCGTTAAATGCAAAATCGCAAAGCGGGCAGGCCCTGAAAATTATAAACGATCGTGCCTGTCTCTCTTTCGCTCTCTCTCTCTCTCTCTCTTTCTCTTTCTCTCTCTCTCTCTCTTTCTCTCTCTCTTTCTCCCCCACTATCTTTATCTCTATCTCTCTTTTTTTTCTCTATATGTGTTTCATAAAACCCGGACCCCATGCACTAAAAATATCCGCATTTCTTACCCCAGTCCTGGTTATGATTGCTCGGATTCAACAATTGATGGGGGGGGGGGTGCGAGGAGAGGTGCCATGGGTAAATATTGTCGGTGCCCTTGGCCTTTCAGGTCGTGCGACAAGCGGATCATTGCCAGATATCCCGCTGCGGGGCTAATGGCCAAATTACACCCCGCCCCTTAGATGGCCAACCCTATGTCCATTACAATGATCGGTCCAAGTTTTTGCCTATTTTGTAACTTTCCGCTCGGCCACCAGATTCTTGGACGAATCATTGACCATGCAATTCATTGACGGTATTTATTCAACTATGCGCGCGCGCTTTCTCTCTCTCGCTCTCTCTCCTCTCTCTCTCTCTCTCTCTCTCTCTCTTTCTCTTTCTATCTCTCTATTTCTCGCTCGCTCGCTCTCTACAGGGTGCGGCAAAAGTTCGTGGACTTAATGTTCCCGCCATAAAACGACTTAGGGCAGCCGTGAGACCGTCAAATTTGATTTTGTATAAAACCTAATGTAATCAAATTCGTAAGCACTTGCTTTGAATTTTTTCAAAACGGAGCTCTAGAAGTTAGGCAAACTCGCCCGCAGTCCATTTGGTCGTTGGGGCGATATTGATCCAAACCGGTAATTTTAGTTTAACAATTGAAAAAGAGTCGGTCGTTAAGAACAATAAACTCTCAAAAACTCCAAAATCAATTCACGGTTTCTGGACCCGTTTCAAAAGCCGAAAATGGCCTCCTCTGAATATTTACGTGCAAAAATGATTAATTTCTAGTTCAATTTACCCTTAATCTGAATTTGCCACCAGGGTTGAAATTAAACAAAAAAATCGCCTTAATCCGTAAAATGCTATTGGTCAAAAAGTCCGGTGGGAGGAGGTGGCGCAGCCCAATTAAATTAAATGGCTAAAGGCCATAAATTTGGGGCTGCCAAAAGCTTAATTTGATTCCCCATCATTGTTTCTACAAGCATTCTTTTACTTTCCCGCTCGCTCTCTCTCTCTCTCTCCCTCTCTCTCTCGCTTCCTCCAGGTTTCCTGGGTCTCCATATCACCCCCATCCTTGCTATATTCCAAAATTTCAGACAGGATGGACTTCTCCGCATTTCCCATCGATGTCCCAAATCTGAAGAAACTGGACATGGTTTTCAAAATGGCGATCACGAGCAAGACATTGGAGAGGGCTAACAGCGGGCCGAAACGCCTTGGCACTTGTCGCGAGTTTATTCGCGATAAAATCCGAGGCGAAACGCTCGAAAGCTTTTCGAAATCCCGATCCAGACGCTTCATCGAGAGAATCCATCCGCCAACGACGTCGGTGTTCACCCCGAGAGTTGTGACTCGCTTCGGCACCAAGACCTGCTGGGCCTCCTCCCAAACGCCACAAACCGGAAAAGGCCTCGCGCATTTACCTGCCGGCAGATCGCGAACTGATGGAGTGGATCAATGAATCGGCCGACAAGCTATACTCAACCAACTTCACCGAACCCCTGCCGGGCTACATTCATCTGAGGGTGCCCCGGATGAGGTTCAGCACGCACTGCTCGTTTCACCACGAATTGGGAGCGTACGCGCAGATGTTGGTCGAGGAATGGCTGAGAGGGGAGCGCGAGATCGTTTCCATCGATGTTTGTGGAATGAATTATGACTATGAGACGGGCGCGGCGCACCCTGCACTTTTCGGACGATACCCGAAGCAAGCCGTGGACGCCGGAACGCGAGGCACTTGGACCTACTACCGGGTCAACCGTCCGATGGATGCCGAGGTGCTGATTGTGGGAATGCTGGGCCATCTTCGCGCCGTGGCGATGAAGAAACTGGATGAAATACCGAGATCGAGTGAGATTGGAGCATTTGCATACGGTGGTTAGTTGATGAATAAAGGCTCGCTTGTGGGATAGAAGGCAAGAACACAAAATGCAGGCAAGGTTCAAAAAATCCAGCTAATAGCCCGGATTTAGCCCCAGCTACGAAAAACTTGGTTATTGCTTTGTTAGCGGTTATATTGCACCTAGATCTCGACTGAGAATTCCGCTCGTTTTGAGAAAACTGAAAAAAACTCATTGGTTGGATGATATTGGTCCTAAGACGCAATAAAAAACATGGTAGTAAAGATTCCGACGCGCCTTTTATTCCAAAAAAGCCCAAAAATACAGAAAAACACAAAGTCTAGTATATTATTACATTATGGAGATGGTAGGAGGGATCGGTTAGTTGGGTCACGTCTGGGTCACGGTTGACGTGGGGTACGGTAGAGCTTCAATGGATGCGGTGGCGCCAGACTCTGCACTCGCGCGGCGGATTCATTGGCGTATTCAGCTAAAAAGACGCCTAGGTTGCTTCTGTCTCTTTCTCTCTCTCTCTCTCTCTCTCTCTCTCTCTTTCTCTCGCTCTCTCTCGCGCTCTCTTATCTATACCCACCTTGCACTTGAAGGTCGTAGCGAACGGTTTGAAATTTTGGCATTAACGAGTTTTCGAATGGCCTAATTTTGGAGCCTATTTTTTCATTCTAGCTGGGTATATTTTTGTGGCCCCGTCGGGTATGCTCACAGTGATATTATTCCCCTTATATGTATTACTGTTATGTTATACTGTTAGACGTACCGTAAGGTTGCGGTTTATTCCTATTACATATATAATAAGATATAAGATAAGATAATTAATATATAAGACAAGGTAGGTCTAATCGTGGTTCTCATTGTCCTGTTGAGAAGGACGTGGGGAAGAGAGAGGCGGACTCATAGGAAAAAGCCCCCGTGCCATCCCGAGGGCACTTTATATAATCTAGCGGGGAGTGGAAAATGACGGGCTGCTCGCCAGGGTGCGACAATTTTGCTACTTTGCACAAAAACTTGCAAGTTTCTAAATAAAATTTTTTTAAGAGAAATAGCCCGCTTGGAATTCCCCATAAATTTACCTTTGTTTTTCGCTAGCCCGCAGACTAATGATATCGGCCAGAAGCATGAAGCATGAAGCATGAAACTGGCTTATAACTCACCTCCACCGCGCCGACAACGTAACCTATTTAGCGCTCAATTTATTTTATTGTGAGCCTGGACCAAAAAGTGAATGTTATTGACGCCGTTCTCAAAATAACAATTCTCAATGAGGCCAATTTTCGGTTGGTTATTTATGCAACCGCTGCAATGTCAATTAACACCCTATTTTTTTGCTCTGAACACGCCCGCCACTTCCGGCAAAAGAACTAGCCGCAATACATCACGAAAACTTTTGCCAAGACTTTGCGTGGGGCCCAAAAATTTTGGTTCCTAACCTGGGTGATGCCTGGAAAAAGGAACAGGTGCTTCTCCAGAATTGCGTCCACTGTTGAGACTTGAACTGTGTAATTCTGCCGCTACACTGATCCTTCAAACAATTGCCTCTTGCAATCCTAGCTTTTGAGATGGTGTTCTCGGATAAAACGGTAGTGTATATTTGCTATATTCATGGGTTTGCCGCGTATTTTACTAATGCCTTGCTGTTCTATTGGATAATTAACTATTCGAGAAAAGAGCTTGGTAAGATTTAAAATATGTTTCATTGCATTTTACCTAAATTAAGACCGCATAATATTAGGTTGGACCGAAAGTAACTGCAGACGACCTGCAGACCCTTTTTCTCAATAATTCCGCCAGATGGCCGCCCGGTTCTCAACCCCCTTATGTAGTCTAGAAGGGTACTATCTACCCCAAAAATATCGAAAAAATCCTGACTCTATAACTTTTTTTATAAATGATTTTCCGTGAGACCCTGATCGACCCCGGGCGGCGACATTCTGTACCTCTCTTCCTTTCCAGCCTTATAAAAATTCTTAATGTCGGAATTACCGAATCATAATTTGTAACAGCAAATGCCAGTTCAATATCTTCCTAGCTATGGGGCTCAATTGACCCTGCGGATTTAGAGTCAGCCGCTATTTGCAGTAGTTTGGATCAAAATCCGAATTTTCGATGTGTTTAGCGAAAAGGCTCTCATCAATTTAGTGAGGACAACCAAATTAAATCTGATCCATCTATCATCAGCAACATTTTGCGACAAACATTGTACAACTATCAACTATTTACCTTCCTTCGTTATTTAAGGAAATTTTGCAAATTAGTGGGAGCACCAAGTGATCGACTTTGAGATGAGACAGCGACTCCGAATTTCCGTTCCAATTCTCGAACCCTTGACAATCAAATTTTCTTCTTAATGCAATCTAATTGCGCATCGGCAGTACATACTGTGCTAAAATTATCAATGATCGAAACCCAATCTTCCGCGAAGAAAAAATAAAATAAAAATTTGCCCAAAATTCCGGGTTTGCTCTCATTTCTAGACCAGCATGGAACAATTGTTCCTAGGCAGTCTGCGTACGTAAGGCAGCTATAGCTAAGCTCCATTTTGATATATTCTACTCAAAAAATTGTCCACTAAATTCGGAGAAAACGACCGACAAATGAATTTGTCGATTCCGAGCCCAAAAACCGAATTTGACATCTTTCGAAAATGAATTGGGAAAAAATCATGCTGCTAGGCATTAACATTTTATATAATGCGCTGTATAGCCACACGACTTTTCTATCCACTGTCAATTATTTGGAGCGCTAGAGCTTGTATGGACTGAGATATGGTTCGTAGAACTCAAAAACTCGAAAATCGAGTCGCACGCATTCTTTGCCCGAGAATTGAAAAACTTGTGGAAGGTTCGGCTTGAAACTTTTACTGAAACAAGACAACCCTTGACCCTCTAGCATCGCAAAATCTTGAAATGACGGAATGGATGCATCCTTAAAATTTTGGTCGCCGAAAAACTGCAGTTACTTTCGGTCCAACCTAATAGTGATAGATTATGCTCTATCGCCTACCAAAAAGCTAATTTTTACATTTTCAGGCACTTACAAATACCTAATGCTCCTGTTCACCACTTGCAACGTCATTTTTCCAACAATTTCTATCTTAGCCATGCCGGTAAGCTATAAAACCAAATACTCTACTTTTTAGCATCTTGCTGTGATCAAAAATGCGTTTGTATTCTTTCCTGAAGGGATTCTGCTAGCATCCCATACCTTCGCACACTGGGGCCTGGTCTTCTGGGGTTTCACGTTTGGGGTAAGCTACCTCATTTCCGTAATCCACAAATTTCAGGCAATATTAGCCGTCGTGATGTTCCATTTTTTGTATAGATTTTTGGCCATTAGCAGGTAGCAAAATTAATACGTTTTTCAGCACCTCCCAACAAATTTTAGCCCGAATATCATTCGCGATCTGAATAAACGAAGTTATTTCTGTGTTTCAATGTTGATATTGCTAAATGGATTGGCGTGGGGTGCATCATTTCACTGCTCAAGCTATCAAATTGATGCACACAAGTCGGAGGTTTCATGAAGTGTTAGATACCGTATTCAGAGAATATTTTTATGCTAATTTTCGTGATGATTTTGGGCTGGTTGCGAAGGATATTCCGATGGTTGGGCTGATGTTTGTGGTAGGCGACACTTTTGGTTAGGTTTTAGAAAATATCCATAAATAGAATTACTTTATTACTAAAAATTCTGCCTACTAGCGATACCTATATGAATTTTTAGACGTACAACGCTCAAGGTGAGGAGATCATCTACTGGCCGGCCATTATTTCCGCTTGTCTTTGCATGACCTTTTTGGTCGGAACACTTTCTATCATAGCTTTTTGCACTTTCCGGTAATAAGCATTTTTTCTGATTAATTAATCTATGACTACAGGATCTATATTGACCTAACAATTTATAAATTAAGCCAAAGAACCGTTAGAATGCAACGAGAATTGTTTCGAGCTCTGGTTGTTCAGGTCAGCCCATAAAAATCTCAGAAAATTTATTTGAGGCCTCATTCCCGCTCTTCACTGAGTATATCCCCTGTGGCTTAGGCACCCATATTTTGGCTTTCTTTGGAATCGGCATCTTTGGGTCGTTTTTTGGATACTGTATGACTCGCTGGCCACGTTGTACAAGCCACTTTAGGTATGATATTTTTATCCCTCTACCCGGTCGTCGATCCACTAGGCGTCATCTACTTTATTAGAGACTATCGCTACGCCGTGATGGGGAAAATATTGTGAGCTAGCTTCTTGAATTTCAAATGTACGGCGAATTTCAGGAGACGCAAAATTGGCTTTGATTCCAGTCATGGGCAAAGTTATTACGGTGCGTCATTCAGAGCTCAGAAGCTCAACAAATAAAAAATAATTTTCAGAACGACGTGCAAGTGGAAAAATATAAGTGACAATCGATGCGAGCATGGTTTATGGCATGGGAATCGATAGACCGCGTCAAAGTTTGAAATAATCTTTTGATTTTTGTAAATTTTAATTTATCCCCTGTCAGATTGTATTTTCGTTAATTGTAATTTGTACTTTTGAACGAATTGGCGCTGGCGATTTGCAAAAATTTGTAAATTGTAGACTAATTTAATTAGAGCGAGCGATGGTAAAGATAAAAATACAACGGATTAGAATTCAAAAAGTATCAGCCTGGATACTAGCTTCAAGATTCCATTCAAAAATTTATTCACTCACGCCTAAATACGAATTTTCTGATCGAAAGGTCACACTGGTTCTCCGTAAGTTGAATGTGCATCTCGAAAAGGTCGTTGATCTCCACCACCCCATACTGATCGTGCAGCCCTGCCACCAGCACAGCGCCATCACCGCGCTTGATCCGATAATAAGTGAATCTCCTCTCCGGCGAGTGCAGATTCGGATATCGTTGGAAGTATTGATCGACAATTTCCGCGGGCCAAATGTAAGCGCTGGCCTTGATCGAGCGGATTTCACGCTCGCCCACCAGCCACTCTTCATCATCATCTGGGCATAGTCGTATACGGCGATGCCACGGCGGGTAGACATCGTCATCCTGGGCACTTTCAACATACGGTAATCTGGTAGCGGCGCTTCAAGGGTTGCCATCAGAAAGCCGACCGATTCGTTCAGCCATTCCAATCCTGCAGGATCTGCGTGAAAGGGACCGATGCGTAGTTGGTCGTATTTCCCGAGCGGCTGGTAGCGTTTCAAAATCGAAAGCTTCTGAAGGCCCACATCTTCATTAACGTATATCATTAAGGGTCCTGCATCGAATATTGATGCCATCTGGCGTCAGGGCCCCGAGCAGCAGCTCTTTGACCGTTGAGTTGTGGAAAAGCAAATGGTATATTTGTTGAGTGCCCAAGCGTGATTGTCGATGTATCTTGAATGGCAGGGCAAAGTATGCATTTCTGCGGTCGGTTTGAATCGTGATATCCCAGTATTTGTCACGGCAACCGCTGGCCACTGCGAGCATCGCCCGGCTGATGGTGGCCGTTTTGTAGAAGGTTTCAATGTCCATACTGGCGGAGGATGTTGTGTTGGACCTCGATGGGTAAAGTGCAGAAGTCCATCGACTAAAAAGTAAAAGTTGGTTGGTTTAATTGGAAGAAGTCAAAAGTGAGAAAGGTGCGTGAGAGATCGCGAGAGAGATGCGTGTGAGTGAGACAGGTAGAAGCAGAGAGGAGCGAGAGCCAGAGAGCGAGAGAGCGTGAGAGAGAGAGAGAGGCGAGAGCGTATGTTTGAAGAACAGAGAGCGGCAAAGCAATAGAATCGTGGGAAAATTTCAGAGGTAAGATGGGTTTGCATGACTGTGTTAGAGCAAATCAAAAGGCATCCATCCATGCGAGGTGTGTTGTGCGCCAAAGTTGTGATGCTTGAGGAAATGCCTGGGGCAAAGAGAGGTGCCCTGGGCGAATCTCGACGTCCCAAACCTGATAGGTATTGCATTCATAAGGGCGGCGCGATCAACCAGGTTAATCTGCCAACCTAAAAGTACAGAATGACGGATATAGCTGCCAAGAATAAGCCGGATAGATGTCGCGCTAGTGGATTTTAAAAAACCCCGGGCGTGACACACTCTATTATTTCAGGCTCCGGTTCCCATTTTTCGTGGCGTGGCGGACCAGAAAGCCTAGGGAGAATCCATTTTAAGAGGATCAGCAAGGCCCATGAAAAATTAACATAAAACAGGGCTAACCAGGAGGCGTTTTTGAGTGTCGTCGGGACTTTGGCACGGAACCAAGTTATTTGTGGAATTTGCTGATTCGATATGTTACCGTTTTGCGGAATAGCATTTCTGAAAGTTATGAACGATTTAAACCTCAAACAGCCCAAAATCGGCGCTTTCAATAGTCAGCAACAGTTTTTAGACAAAACCAGATAGTACATCTCGTTCAGAAAAAATTCTCTATAAAATGTACCATCTTTTCCAAAATCATTGAAAATTTGGAAAAATTTGATAAATTGGGAGGTCCATAATTTTACAAAAATTTTCAAAATTCCAGCATTTTTGAGTTAAGTAGCTTATTTTATAACGAATTTTTTTTGAACAAGATGCACTATTTGGTTTTGTCTAAAACCTATTCCGAAGCCTTTTATGACTATCGAAAGTAGCCGATTTTGGGCTGTTTTGAGGGTTAAATCGTTCATAACTTTCGAGAAATGGCTATTCCGCAAAAACGGTTAACATATTCGGAATCAGCGTAAAATTCTGCACAAAATAGGCTTGGTTCCGTGCCAAGGTCCCGACGACACTCAAAAACGTCTCCTTGTAAGTTCGAAAGCTAGCATATTTCTTCTCTGCTCCCTCCCGCCACGCCCCACTTTCTGCTTTTTTTTGGCATTAGCATTTCCGGTTGGCTCGTTGCCAATTATAAATAAGCCCTGATCCACTGGGCCATCTTTATCCCTTTAAACTGGAGAACCAGATTAGATACCGCGAGTGTCATAAAAATCCAGAATCTGACTCATGGGATTTTCTGACACAACCCCTTTTTTTGATTAGTAATCCTACCTGGCGGTTTTGTGGGCACTATGGATTTCCATGGGAAAATGAGTAGAGCTAGAAATTATTCACGCTTTAGGTATACGGGCACAGACAGCATTTAAAGTACGATTTTCACTAAAGTTCGCGAGTGTCACTTGACTTTTTCCCCGTCTGGTGGTCAAGTTTTTTTAATTTCGTTTTTGCGTCTCATTTAACAGGAATCCACCTGCTTTGCATTAATCTCAGAGAGTCTACCGCCCTCACTCAGCCGATGACCTTTTGGGAATAATATGTTTACTAGGGTTGAAAAACCGCGTCGCGGCTTTTCAACCCTGGCCCCCGTCTAAAGCACGCGAAATTTTGCATATTTATTCCCGAATACCTTTGGAAAAAATAGGAAAAGGCCCCCGTTGCAAATTATGAGCTTCCCCAATTTCGGTGGATGCTAATTGCCTCCTAACAAAGAAGGTGGTGGAATTTTTACAAAAATGTAATTTTAATACCCAAAACAAGCTGTTTTTTTAAATTGAACGGCTATTGCGCATATTGACGTATCGAACATCCCTTCAAAACCCTCCGCTGAGGCTGTAGACGCGGTACATACTGAAGTCGCATGCAAATGCAGATAAAAAAAGCACTATTTTTATGTATATTCTTATTATTATTACCTTCATAAATTGTTTGAATTCAGTATCCGCGCGTAAAACCCGGATGATGCTGCGGACTCGAATCGTTTCCTATATATGCTATGTTAATGGGGTTGTCGGATATTTCACGAATGGTCTTTTGTTTTATTTGATTTTCTTCTATACCAGGAAGGAATTAGGTATAACATGTTTAATGCAAAAAAAAAATCATATTTCCTTCGCTCAGGAGCCTATAAAAATCTACTCCTGACTTTTGCGGTTTTTAATGTACTCTTCCAGACTACGATAATTTTGTCAATGCCGGTAAACACATTGAAAGCTCTCAAAACATAATTCCGAATTTAGCACTTGGTACTCTATAAATATGCATTTGTATTTTTCCCCGAGGGACCATTGATGAGGTGGCCTTATTTTGCCAAAATTGGGCAGGCTTGTTGGGCTGCTATGTATGCGGTAAGCTTTGAATATTTTGAGCCTAAAATCTAGAATTTTAAGGCAATCCTAGCACTCTTAATGCTGTTGTTTGTCTACAGATACCTTGCGTTATTTAGGTAACCGCTTGCAGTTGTCCGTTTAGTGTTTTTTAAGCCCGAAACACCTTAAAAACTTTACCAAAAATGGTGGCCTCTACCCGGCGCTATTCATCCTTGTAAATTCCGCTATTTGGGGTCTTCATTTCTATTATTCTGAGCTGGTTATTGATCGGTAATGACATGCATAGTTCATTTAATGATTTTAATCCCTTTAGGAATTATTTGCGTGATTATTTTGCTAAAGAATATGAATTGAGCATGGAGAATCTGCCATTGGCTGGTTTGATGTTTGTGGTATTTTTTAATACTTCTATAAATAATTTATTTTAATTTTTTAATATTTTCTTTACGCTAGAATATCATATTTAATATTATTCCAAGACGGAAAATTTTAGAAAAACAACTCCCGAGGCCAAGAAGTCTATTACTGGCCCCAGTTAATCGAAGGAGCCGTAACTCTGGCCTTGCTAGTCGGCACAATGGCTACGATTTGTTATTGTATATACCAGTAAATTTAAAAATACTGCTTTATAATCATGTTTTAGGATCTATCAAAAGTTGGGCACAGCGGTGCTGAGTATTCGGACGGCCCGGCTCCAAAAAGAGCTATTTCGGGCGTTAATTGTTCAGGTGTGAAAAACAATTTGGTCACGCTTTTTGGAAGGACAGGGTAGGGGCAAAAATAGAAGATCAACTTAAAAATGGTTCTTCATCATTAAAAAGCTTACGTTAAAAGGGTCAGGAAAACCCAGGCAAAATGAGCTTAAAACGGGCTTTGCTTCTATAATTAGCATAAATCTTATCTGCTCGCTCATGCCTTGCCGCCTCCTCTCTTCATTTTTGGAATTAGCATTTTCGGTTTCCAATTATAAGCCTTGACCCAATGGGTCTTCATGATCCCATTAAAGTCGGTAAACGGAAAATTGATACCTTTTCCTATCATTAATGGGTCTATGGTATGGCTCGCGAGAAAGAACCTGATCAAGTCTTCCACTTGCGCTCAATTTTCGATAAAAATTGGTCGCCTTTCTAGGCCTCAATACCGCTCCTCTTCGAGTACGTTTCCTGCGCTTCGACGTACCTATTTGCCTTCTTCGCCTTTGACCTGATCAGCCCGCTGATGAACTACAGTATGGATCAGATTCTTATTGGTTTTTACATTGTTTTAGTCATGATTTTCGCATCCCTTTATCCGGTTGTCGATCCCCTCTGACTACCGCCGGGTGGTGGCTGGAAAATTGTTGTAAGCACTAACCTTATTCTATGTATCTTTGTTTAGACGACGAGGCGGCGGATCTATACATTACCTGGACTCGAGTAAAAGCGGGCATAACACGAGTATGTCTCAGGATTTGATAATTTTTGAGATTTAGGCAATGCTCCAACTTCACGAGCCTCACGTGCTACTCAGCCGGCAGAACAGCCAATTGAATTTTATGATTTTGGCCAATAAATATCACTAAAATTGCATTGAATAGACCCGAATTTTGAAATTTTATTTGTTTAGGAACCGAGGAACTATTCGCTTTCTCTAAATAACCCTCCTTTAGAAATCCGAAACAATCAGCGATCCAAAAACACATTTTTTCACGCAGATGACTGAATCTAAGGGAAAAACCGGAACCGGCGGAAATTTGAAAAAAATTACCGACTTTGCCTACGGTAACCTGGCACCGACAAGGAAATTGCCAGTTCCCTAGTGCTGCATTCTATAAATTCCTTCACCTCGTACATTTTCGAACAGGATTCTGAATTACCAAGCATTTTCCGGGGTGATTGTTGTGGTTTTTAAAGGGCTAAGGAATTCCCAGTAGATCAGGGCTCAGCTATAATTGGCAACCAGCCAACCGGAAATGCTAATGCAAAAAATGGGCATTGAGGGGGGCGAGGCAGGAGGGAGCAGAGAAGATTTATGCTAATTTTAGATCGAAAGCCCGTATGATGCTAAGTTTTCCTGGGCCTTCCTTATCCCTTTAACAGCGCATTGGGCCACGCTTCTCGAAAAAGCCAAATCAGTCCTACGGACGGCTATTGAACCCCGGCCGGCAGGTGTTATCTAAATGTCGCTCTCGATTCGACACCCATATTTCTACCGCTACCCTTTATATTACTTACACCTCCCCCACAACGGCCCAAGCGTAGTCAATTCATGAGTTGCGCCTTGAAATGTATCTCCATGAGACTTTCCGACCACACCTCCAAAGCAATACCTGTACCGGTGGCACGTGTCCGGCTTGGGTGGTGCGAAAATCTAAACTCCGCCATCAACAGCTACAAAAATTCTTTGATATATGGAGCCATTGTTTGTTCCAAATTTCGCTCAATTCTCAACAAAAAAGATAGCTTTTTCATTTTTCTTACTTTCAGTAAGGTGATTTGACAATTTTATCGTAGCAACCTATAAGTTTTTGAAAAAATTTTAAAGTGTCTAGAAAATTAAGCGTCCTTAAGGAGAAAAACATTATTTTTAAGGAAAAAACCGAGGTTAAAAAAAGGCACGTATCTCTATTCTAATAGATGATATTCTCCAATCCGGTTTCCATTTTATGTGAAATTTTGAAAACCTTTTCCTCCACGGAAATGCTGCGATATTTACATGGTGAAACCCACAATTTTGGATGTTTTTGGCGTAGACTGGCTATTAGCGTGTAACCGTTGTGCCGTACCAAAATAAGGCCCGGCCAGGGACAGGGCCTGACTTACAAATTTTCATAATCACGATGGCTCTTTATCAGATTTTCAGCTTTGATTTCACTTTTGAGAATAGCCAGGAAAATGAAAATCATGCTTCTCAAAAATGGACCCAACTGCTTAATTTTCTATTTTGTGCCCGGGGTCGATTAATCCAAATCTGCACGCATCCGTTGTTTCGATGCCCCCATGGGGACGTGCGTTGCGATTTTGCCCTTTTTAGGGGTTTGATTTCCAATTTGTGTTGGCCCACCTCAAAAAAGGCGACATTTTTTCGTCAGCAGGTGTTTTTGATTGACCGGGGTGCCGACTTTCCTCCTTCAACCTCACTTTACGATGCTGGTTTTTTTAGAGATGAGCCTCACCAATCGTATCGTCGACTATATCTGCTATGCCCATGGGATTTGCGCGTATTTTACAAACTCGATGCTCCTGTACCTGATTTGAATTATTCAAGGCCGGAGCTGGGTGGGTTTTGGGCTGTGGCAATAACTCTGGGTATATTTTAGGCACCTACAAATACCTCATGCTCTCATTCACTTGCTGTAATATCATTTTCCCGACGGTGCATATGCTAGCCATGCCGGTAAGTTATAAAAATTAATAAAAAACCTCGGTTTAGCATTTAATGTTGAACAAACGGGCGTTTGTCTTCTTCCCGGAAGGGGTGTTAATGAAATGGCCGGTAGCTGCACATTGGGGTATCGTTGCTTGGGGTTTTATGTTTGGGGTAGGTTCACAACGACTTCTTAAAAACCTAAAATTATCAGCTCCAAACAGTACCTATTGAATTATGCGACTTTTCAGGTAGTTCTCGCCGTAGTCATGCTCCATTTTGTCTACCGCTACCTAGCTGTCATCAGGTAGGAACCATTTTTCAACAATTCCCGTTCAGCGAATTCAAAAATCGTTCCAGACCGACGCTACTACGATATTTCACCCGCGAAGGGGTCGCATACCTCGTTCTTTTTGTGCATGCAATGGACTCGTTTGGGGGACCTCCTTCCACTGTTCCAGCTATCACATTAACAACCATAGGTGAGTGGGTTAGTTTGTTAGATTGAACTCGTTGAACTCGTGTGCCACGTTGAGCTACGGAAATTAGCGAGATTATGGAGCGCGTGGGTGAAGACGTGCCCCCGGGTTTCACACGAACTAATTAGCCAAGTGCCGCGATTCAAAAGTGTTGCAAGAATTGCTTGCAAAAAAATGGGTGCTGCAAGATTTAGACTTATATAAAGGGTCATACAATCGATTGAAAACGATAAAGAAAAATAAGCCAATGTACTTTTAGGGACTACTTTCGAGACCACGTCGAAAAAGATTACGAAATGTCGGTTGATAATCTACCGATGCTTGGGCTTATGTTTATCGTGAGTGCATCTTAAAATATTGAATTTTACAATATATAGTCCTACGACGCTAACGGTAATGAGGTCTGGTTCTGGCCGGAAATCTTTTCCGGAATCGCGTGCATGACGTTATTTTGTGGAACGCTGGCAACCATATCTTTTTGTACATTTGAGTAAGTCAGGTGCAACGCTTCCAAACAAATTTTTTTAGAATCTATTTCAAACTAACCACCTGTAACTTGAGCCAAAAGACAAAGAAGCTACACCGCGAGCTTTTCAAGGCTCTAATCTTTCAGGTAATTTCCAAGCCCATTTAAGGTACCTCGCCTAGGCGTCTATACCTTTAATGATGGAGTACATCCCGTGCGGGATGACGCACGTGCTGGCTATTGCTGGATTTGAGTTGTTTGGAACGCTATTCAGCTATTGCACGTGTTTTGTTGATGCCTTGCAGCTTGATCAACAGCATTTTCACACCCAAGTTAAGCTAGTACACAGAAAACCTTTGTTTTCACACATTGCATATCGTAATCGAAATGGTTTGATGGTTCTGCTGTATACAAAAAAAAATGTTGTTTAAAGGGGCTCCGAAATCTGGTCCCCGCGTTGATTGCTGGCAAATAGCCAAATGCAACCGCAACGCGACCGCCCGAATGAACTTTTGCCCCTATTTGGACCTGAAAACGCTTTAATTTAAACATTCCGACGCTATTTCGGGATTACTCATTTTGTACTTTTTAATTATTAAAATTAATGAGAGAATCACCGAGATCGGGAGATTGGGTATAAGGCATTACGACATGTAATCGCGGCGCACCCAAAAGGCGTTTTCTCCCCGACAAATCTTTCCGCACTTATTTTGACTCCCTCTAAAGATGCTAGAATCTGACGACTTTCCCCAAGAACGCGCGGAGAAAGCTCTTAGTGTCCAAGCTCCAGGTGCCTGCCAGGCCTCGGTATAGTCGGTAACGCGTGGACGTGGAGCGAATCCGGGTTCCAACCCCGCACGGTGCGCAACTTTCTTGCGTTCAACGGAATTTCAGCGTTCTGACGGTCTTTAAGGTATGATCTTCGTGTCCCTGTACCCGGTCGTGGATCCGATCTGCGTCACCTACTTCATCAAGGACTATCGATACGCGGTGCTTGGGAGAGTTTTGTGAGTTTTCGCATTGACTAATCTATATTTTTGATTTGCAGCAAAATACAACGAGTCACCAGCATTTCCCACACAGCCAGCGTCACGCCCAGCGTTCTCGCACGCAGTTCATTTTCCGTGGCGGCCCATCCGGCTCTTCCTCAGCGCTACCTCCGATTCGTGGTGTACCAGGGCGAAAAATGGCTCGATAAATATAGCGGCATTCAGTTGATACTTTTGCATTAACTTGGAAAACACCGCAGTTTAATAATAGAAAGAAATTTTATTCGACTTTGAAGTTGAAATAGGGAGAAATTTGTAAACTAGGACAAAACCCAAACCCTGCTCAAGAAAGTCCGATCAGCGAAGGGCACGACGGCAACACGTCAGTAACGTAGAGCGAGCAAAGCGGATGCAGAAAGGTGTCCGCGCAAAATACCGGCGGCGGCGGTCCCACCCATGGAAGGCCATCTCGCCATCCGCTACTCCTTGATACACTATACGTGGTGGATCGAAGGACGTCTCTGAGCGCACCGTCCAATTTGCGCCGCATACATTCGCTTCAGCTGCGACATATCCCAGAAGTTTTGAATAGTTAGATGGTGGGGTTGCATCAAAAACGTCGGCGGCGGCTGCCACAGTCAGGAACAGACCTGAATATGCGTGAAATTCGCGTATTCCTAACGTCCAAATACCATCGCTAGACACATAGAGCTTCATAAGCCCCTCGCAATCCACAGGTCTTGCCATGTATGACCAGGTATAACTAAAGGGTTCTTTTTGCAAGTTGGGCTTTATTAAAGCGATAGCGCAAGCAGAAATTGCAGTATGATGTGAATCGGGAGACTTTTCCAGGTTTTTCAGTGCGTTGCAAAGGCGCGCAGATGTGATAGAGAACAACAACGTTAACTGACCTTTCACAAAAGTAACTATCCGGAACGACGTCTTTTGAGTCATTGACAGGCACGACAATTGTCCCATACGCGTCATCGTAGCGTGAAAAAGCTATGTTGTAGAGATCCGGGAGACCTGGAGACTGCCTAGCCGTCCGAACACTGAAGCATACTGGTGGGGCATGAGCTGTGATTGACCCAGCGTTGGTAGAGGATAAACTCCATGCTCATATATTGCAAGCAGGCCCGTAGGAGGGGGGGGGCCCAGGGGGCCCTGGGCCCCCCCCGAAATCGGTCGAGGTCCGAAAAATTCATAATGGGGGACCCTTATGATTTTTAGTTACAAAAATTTTTCTGCCTGCGGCGCTGTTTATTACTGTTTTTCTAACAGTTTTTGCTTCTTTGAAGCCTATTTTTTCAAAATTTTTTGCCTGGGCGCTGGTTTTCATTGGTGAATCAATTGTTCTTAAAAATTTTCGCCTGCGGCGCGTTTCTGCCGTGTTTTCACACGAATTTGAGTATAGCGAACGCTTTTTTGCTTTTTTTGCCTGCGGCGCTATTACTGACGCGATTTTCGGATGTTTTAAAAGTGGCGACGGGGGGGTCACCAAAATTTTGGCCCCGAAATTACGGTTCCGCTACGGGCCTGCTTGCAAGTCGTAAATTGGATTGCATGTACCTGCACACGAATGTTTGAAGATCTTTACAAGTTCACAGGCTACCCCGCTCCAAGCTGAATCCCTGGCAATATTCGGGCTGATTTTGCACACATTGCCGGGTACATTTAGTGATCAATTCACTTGCGTATTTCGAATCTGATTCAGGCCGTATTAACACCACGGACACAGCATCGAAACCGGAAATTAGGAAGAATAAGATTGTATGTGCGAGCAGCATCGGCATGGCCGCAGCATCGGTCTGTTCGAATGCTCACTTGTCGCGAAAAAGTGATCTCAAAAAGTTGCCTGGTAACACACCCCTTGCTCTCTTAGGTGCTGGGTGCCGCATGACAAATTGGTAAGCAGGTTTTTGGGGGAAAAATGGCAATGGTTCTTACTGGTTCAAGCAATAACAAGACACAAGACCATCATCCTGTCCGCGCATTGGAAGATTTTGCTCTGCGTTTACGTTCGCCAGTAGCGAAGGCAGTAGCAGTACTTCAAATCCCTTGTCCCAAAGTTGCTTGGTGACACCATTGCTGCCAATTCTGTTTTCGCGAAAGATAAACCCAAGGGCGTCAGTATCCAATGTGTTTTCCTAGAATTCAGTTGTTAGGAAAGCTCTTTCGAATGAGCTATTATACGAAAAATTTGAAAAATTTTAAAAAATCGCCTCAAAGTCTGGGCAGGACGAGGATGACTTAAAATTGATTTTTCCGGAAGGATTCCAAAAAATTGCATATGATAGCTCATTCGAAAGAGCATCTTTTATTTGCACGAGATGTCCTATTTACTTTCGGCAAAATAATTTCTCTCGAATTTTTCCAGGTGTCTAAACTTTGCGATTTTGAGCATTTTCGCCCTAAAATGCGCTGTAACTTCTTCAAAAATGCCGATTAAGCAAATTTGAAACACAGCTTCGGAATGAGCGCAAAATTCTGCCCAAGATAAACTTGGTTATGCTCAAAAACTAGGATGTCACTCAAAAACGTCTCCATGTTAGCACAAAACACCAGAAACGTGGCTTCGCTGTGATCTTTATACCAGCCCAATCAAGGGTGGACAAGGCGGAAATTGGGCAAACCAAGCGGAACAAAGTGGCTCCTTGTACGTATCCTCGCACCAGACCTGCGGTACCACATCCCACGCATAGAAATACGCGGGGTATGCCCCATTTGACGAGTATGACATGCGATTAGGGTCTGCATTCGACTGCCAGATATTGACGGTCCAATTTGTGCCGCAGCCGTTTCCTTCAGCCCCAACATATCCGAGAAGTGTTGTATACAGCGAGGGTGGCGTCGCGTCAACGACGTCCGACAAGTTTGCGGTGGTTAGGTATAGACCTGAAGGCGGGCTCGTCAAAGCGATAACGATCTAGAACTATACCATCATCCGACATATAGAGCTTCATCAATCCGCTACAGTCGATTGGTCGGATAAGGTAATACCATGAATAGCTGTAAATTTTGATTTGTATTTTTATGAGCAACACATGCTCTTCCATTAAAAAAACACAAAAGGATGGAATTTGAATTGTCAAACCCGATGGTGGCATGGTCACTCCACCAAAACTCATTTTGCCCATATCCTGTTGGCTTAGGCTTAGGCTTAGGCTTAGAGCTTAGGCTTAGGCTTAGGCTTAGGCTTAGACTTAGGCAGGCTTAGGCTTAGGCTTATCATCATCAACTATCCATAGCAGGGAATTAGACAGCTATAAAAACTTCGAAAAATAGTTGCTTTTTCGTCAAAAAGCCACTATAACATGGTCGAAAAAATTAGGCAAAAAGCGTGTAGGCAAAGTGACCGAAATTCCATACGGGATATCGGGCTGCCCAAATCCATGCTTTGCCCTTCTCTTTAAATACCTTTAAAGTTTAAATTGACTTTTTTAGTAGCAATCGACTCGCTGAATTCAGAGTATAGAGCTAGACAATTAGGCTTACCTATCGCAATAGTACGGATCCGCAGTCACGTTTTCGGAAATATTCGTCGGCATGACAATCCTCCCATACTTGTCGGCATAGCGTGGCGAGGCCACAAGGTATAGATCAAGGCTGGCTGCGAAATTTCGACATTTAGAAGTTTCGAAATCTACTCTGTGGACACGAGCTAACATTGAGCCATCGCTGGGTGAGGAAGAATTCCATTGATAGGTCCTGCAGGTCGTAGATTAACGTACAAGCGCCTGAATGTAATTTTCAACGTAAAATATTTGCACGCGCCGGGCTCCAGGCTGAATCCCACGCAGTAACCCGGCTGTTGTTGAACACATTGCCGAGTGCACGCCTCGATGGAAGAAATCGTGTATTTGGAGTCAGATTCCGGTCGAATTAGCGAGACAGCCACAGCGTTTAGTCCCAAAAATAGTGAAAATGCCATGGTTTGGGTCAGCATGTTGACAAGTTTGTTGAAATGCGGCTATGACCAACCACACCTAGCGGCAGTCGTTACAAAGTTGCTTAGAAACCTACCGGCCTTTTTCTTTGGGCGTCTAGACACTGAAATATTACCCTACGTGCGCGTCACGCCCCGAAATCTTGGCGGTGTAAGAACTGGGCAACGAAGCACTCCGTTCCTCAAAAAAATGTATGGGGCCAAAACTTTGGAGGCTTATATCTTGAAAGATAAAGCATATCTTAAAAAAAACCCCGAATTCCAACTTTGTAGAATGGAACACGGCGATTCTAATGATCCTAAGCACTAACAAAACTGAATTTATAAAGTATGCTAACGAAGGCGTTTTTTATTTCGTTTGAATTTGGTGGGATTTGCCGAGCTTTTCAGGGTCGTTTGTAGTGGTGTGTAGCCAACGGCGCTGGGAATGAGATAGCCTGCGAAAACTTAAAATGCCTGCTGCGTCATTGTTGAGACATGTCTAGTATACCAAAAAATTCTCCTTTTTTCCGGCTACAAAATGAACTATGGGTCATGACGTCTACTTGCCAAACCGCTGAAAAAATTACGACAAAAGACGAGCCACCTTTACTTTTGTCACAAACTGTAGTAAGAAAGTAAAAGGAAAGGCTAGGTAGTGATTCTATCGTCAAATTATATTTTATTTCACTTATCTTTGGCATTTGCCTGTCCGATTACCCAACTAAAACATTCGAGCCCAATGTTACTTGCCGTCATTGTCCGTAAGTAACTAGTAGCGTCCTGTTGCTATCCCCCAAACAGCCGAAAATCTATGGGTTTGATTGGGCGTGGCGTTGTGCTGGTTTGGGTCATGTTTGTTTCTGTAATGCCCTGAGTTAGGAATTATTTTTTGCGTTTAAAAATAGAATGATGGCTTGAGGCTTATTTGGTTTCGCCCAGGCTATTAATAGCGACAATCTAAGCTAAAGATTTATTTTAACCCAGCAATTTATTTATAGTCCAGGTATGGGATATGTACATTGCAGTTATACATTTTCTTCGATAAAGCTAATCCATACATTTAATAATTTGTCGGATTTTCTTCAAAAGTAATGCAAAAATCCAGAATTTCGAAATTTCATAACGTCGCAATTCAGAATGACGAAATTTACGGAAGCTAATTTTAAAAATGCGACATGAGGAATTCGACATTAGAATTTCACATTTTGAAATTCGACAAAAATCGACATTACGAATTTTTTCCGTCGCCGGTAATTCCCAAAAATACGGGATCCAATCTGTCAGGGCAGCCCCAAAAGCGATGGGCACTGCACATATTCGTCGTACATGGCACACCGTGGCGCGCGGTATGTGTCCTCACAAAATACGGGCGGATTCCGATTCCATGCGTAAAAATAAGGAGTGCCAGTTCCGACATTATCATATCTTTGACGATCTGTACCGCTGGGTGAGCGATAAACGGCATAACTGGCGCCGCAATCATTGCCTTCCTTGGCCACATATCCAAGCGTTCGAGTAGCCGGCTGGGGGGACGGTATTTGAGATCGGGGTTACTGTCTAAGTCTGCCTAAAGTTTCCGATTAGTATTTTGATTTTCAAGATACTTACAAGAGTCCTTAAAGGGTTCAGGAAGTCTCAGTAGATCATGGCACATAGCCAACCCGAAACGCGATTGAAAAATGGGTAGAGGGTGGGACGAGGAAGGAGGGATCAGAGAATATTTATGCTAATTTTAGAAGTACAGCCCGTTTTATGCTAATTTTTCCTGGGCCATCCTGATCCCATTAAGAGATATAAAAATTGAAAAGTTTAAACATAAAACATTAAATTTTTTCGGGTATGACGAAACGTCCTTACCATCGTCCGATACGTAAAGGTTTAGCAAGCCGTTGCATTTTATTTTTCTTGCAACGAGGTACCAAGTCCAGCTAGAAAATTAAGAAAATGAGAGAATATACTTCCAAAAGAAAATACCTTTTACACCAATATTCGTCGGGCTGCACGCCAATGGAATTTTTGTTTGGTTTCACGATTGTGCCCTGCGCGTCCTGGTACCGTATGACGGGTCGCGAATACAAGGCCAGAGCGCCTAAAAATGACTTAAAAAATTTTTAAGTTACTTAAATTTTAAGATTTAAATTATTTTATGTTTAATTTAATTTTTAAATTTCGGGTTAAATCAATTTCAAAATTTCAAAATTAATCTGAATTACTTTTTGGGCACTTGCTGTCCTTTGCTACCCAACGCTGAAAGATCATGAATTCCATCGTTTTATCGAGGATATCGTAGATTAATGTGCAACTGCCTAAAAGGGTAATTTTAGACGTATTAGCACCGGGAAATACCTGGCTCCAAGCTGAATCCCTCGCAATACTTGGCCTTGCTTTCGATACATTTCCGGGCGCAGGCTTTAATAGGGGGTATCTGGTATTTTCCATTTGAGGCTGGTCTGATCAGGACCACAGATACGGTATAGGAGTACGGAATAGATAACAGAAATATGTATGCGTTGGCTATGTGCATTTTTAGGGAAATTCTAGGTGTCTGCTGCCAAAAAAAATCCGGGGTGAATGTTGGTCGTTTCAGGGAATTTATTTTGACCTTTTTCTGCAGGAAAGGCGAGTTTACCAAAAACCCATAGTTGCTAGGTGACTTTGCGCGTTACTTTGCAAAGCATTGGACCTCAAGGGAAAGGTGCCAAGGTGTCAAGAATCGAATTCAGATCTAAATGACGTCAAAAGGCAACAATGTTTTATCGTTAAGTTTCAGTATGCAGGCTCTGGAGGTCCCGGGATTGGGGGTAGCGGGACGGGTTCAGGTCCGGCGCCCTGAATGACGGTTTGGTTGATGTTGACCACGATTTGCAAGTCATCCCAGGGGTTCTTCTTGCCGCCATTTCCGTTGTTGCCATTATTTCCATTTCCGCCCTTTCCATTGCCTCCATTATTGCCTTTTCGATGATTGTGATGTCCACCGTCACCGTGGGTATCAGGCCATTCAGCGGAACTAAAGAATAGCATTCACAAGTCATATGAAATTTAGGAAAATACACATTTTTCGGCCATCGGGAGCAAATTAAAAATGTCCAACCTGCTGCCAGACCAGTCATGCGAATGTGAATGTTCGTGCGGATGCGGCTTCGGATCCGGATGCGTCTCCCAATATGAATAGGTGGGCAGACATCGTTCGAATCTTTCATCTAAAACGATCGTCTGGACCTGCAAGCACTTAGGAATCAACGCTTGACTTCCACCCACCATCTTTCCAACCAACGCATCTCCAGTGAGCGTAACGTTTGTGATCTGGCCGATACACTAAAACATTGAAACTTTGGCGAATAAGGCGAAGAATTACATCAAAACTTTTTGCTACTTCCATCCCGACGACAACTCCTTTCTGCGTCCAGGTGGTGCCGGCAAACGTGGCTCCCTTACCGTAGTCGACGCGGATTGTACGCGGCCCAACGATGCTGAAAATTGACTATATTTTCTGGGCGACAAAAGCTTTGCCAGGCTAGATCAGCGTTAGAAAATCTAGAAAAGCTGAAGCTCACGTCATCGTTATTTCAAATGGACCTCCGCCCGGGAATGGCATAAAGTTATATCGATGCTCACCGCCAAACGCCTAAAGTCATAATTCATAGTTAAAACATTTTACGTGCAACGCATATTCTTGCACAGTTTTAAAGCTTTTTACCTACCCCCATTTTAGTCCGTTGAACGTAGACGATGTACGGTTTCTGCTTCAGGTCATACCAATTCCGCTGCGCCGCCCGATGTTGTTGTGGAGGGATTGTTCCAAGCTGCATACCCACCTGAAAATTGGCACGGTTACCCACTGATGGATCCGGTTTTTCATTAAAATAGAAAATCTCACGTAAGAACTCCAGGTTCAAGATGACCACGAGCCCTGAAGCTGTCACCAATTCTCAGCGGCCGTTTTAGACATCTTCCCCAATCTGAAAATTGAAGGTTTTAATGGAAAAAGATTTTCAGAACGTGGCGACGGGTTAAGGCAGAGTTTTTCAAAAAACGTTTCATATAAAAATTGCTAAATAATAAAATCTAACAAGGTTAAAGCCGATTTAAAGCTACTTACAAGCCCCATTATCGTACGCAGCTACGAATAGAGGGAGTATTAACAGAATCAAGCTACGCATTGCCCTTCATGAAAGTTCTTAGCGCGTTTTCAGACTTTTTATACATAAAAAGACGATAAAAGCCGTGCAAGAGTGTGCCAAGCCCATTTCAGCAGCCCCATAAATCACGATGACTTCGGGCTGCGTGAAAAATCTTTGATGTCGGCATCATAAAATGGAATACATGTAGTACGAATGGAAAGGGCTGGAATGAGAACTTTGAGCTGGAGTTCAATAGATCATATAGACCTGATCAGCCCAAGAGAATCGAAATAATGATGATCACCACCCGTTCCTGCTCGTGTGCCCGAACGTTCCGAAAATAAACTCCACACAGTTCTCCGCTCTCCACGCCCAGTTCAAAAGTCCCAGCCAAGCAAATAAGCAAACCAAAAAACACCCAAAGTGAGGGTGGGGGAACTTTTGATGAGGGGGGAACCGCCGCGTGGCCGCCGTGGGAAAAGAATTTGGCAAATATTTGCGGTGACTGTTCGGAAATCCCCGCGCCTAGAAGTTGTTCGGATGGCCAGCACCATGGGGGCCCAATTCGGCCTAGAGAAATTGGACCCCAACTTCCTTGCACTATTGAAAGGAAAAGGTTCCGGGCAAGGTTAAGGCAAAGTCAAGCGGATCCGAAAAAACGATGGCCTTTGGTACACTTGAGAATTTAAACAGTTGGAGGGTAATAGGATGGTGCAAGAAAATAAATTGCCATGACGAAGTCTAGGGTAAATTTGTGCAAGTACGTGTTGAGCACGACCGCGAAATATTTTTATGAACTGCCAGATGTGCTTCGAAAGAGCTTGCGGGCCTCTTTCGCCCTGCAGTTTCACTTTTCTGCAACTTTTTGCGTTCAAAAAAAGGCATTAGCGCGTCGCAAGCTGTCTGCGTGGTGTTCATCGCGGGATATAAGCTAAGAAGAACACCGGTTGGTGGGATGCTTCAAGCCCGGGTTTAAAGGAACACGGTTTATGGCGCCAGCGACACGCAACGCGCATGGCAATCCGCCACCGTGGCATGATAACAATCACTTAATGCATGGGGCTTGTGCGTTGCGTGTCGCGGGCTTTGCCGCTCCCTCTCTCTCTCTCTCTTCCTCTCTCTCAGGATTTGGTGAGGCCTAAAGTCTATAGTATCCAGGTTCTACTACAGACTGGGCGTGGCACTCACCGTCAACTCCCCTTCTCACCTCGTCCAAGATCTATGAAAAATGATGACCCATAAGTACTCACTCCAAAAATAGCCCCCCCCAGGCCAGAGGATACTCATCGCACTCCGCCCAATAAAACACACACACACGGAAAAACATGAGAAATGGTGAGGGTGGGGGCATCGAATGATAGATGAAAGAGTCAAAACGCGGGGAACACCGTCGGAAAGAGGGGAGTTCCCGGGGGCGAACAACTCGTGCAAATATTTGCTGATTGACCCGTTCGAGAAGAGATAGAGAGGAGAGGGGGCCAGCTTTCAAAGAATAGTCACATTTTGGTGGCTCCTCCCCCTCGAGGGGAGTGAATTTAGGGGGACCCCCTGCTAGATAAACACGGCAAATCTTTGTACTGTGACCAGGGCCGGGTTCACACGACCGCTAAGCACTTACAGTACCGGTGCTTTCGCGAGCGGTATTATATTAAAGCCGCGCCTTGGGGCGTGCGTTCCAGGTATTACTGCGCTTACACATATTAACACTTGCGTTTTCCTCTCCATTGTCCTCTCATTTATTCTCTCCGTGCACCCAAATTCAAAATATCTTATTTATTTCTTTTTTTTCTATTTTCTTCACTTATACCTCCTTTCTTTAATTATTTTCAAGGCCACCAAAACTTCCCGAGAATATGTTTTGTCCTGAAACTGTTCTCTGCCCCTGTACAAAGACGTGCCCTACCTTCGCCCAAGCTAAACGGGGATAATCCACTACTTAGCCCCCGCTTCATTCAACCCAACGGATTCAACCGGGCCTCTGCGCATCCCTAAGCTTTTTCTCATCTTCCGTGGCTGGCAGTTGAAAAGAGAATGGTAACCTTGGAAGTTTTAGTTATGCATTCGGAGCTGTGTGGGGCAAGTGGGCTACCGAAAGAGTGCAAGGTGTGCGGTGCGGCGCCGGCTGGGCAGTTTTACGGCGCGCGGGCATGCAGGTTGGTTAGGCTTTTTGATAGCCTTGTTGGGCCTGGCGATTACATTAAGCTTTACTATGACTTGATATGTGCTCTATAATATTAGGGCAAAAAGAGGTTCGGACGGCTGATAAGGCTTTTTCAGCTCGTGCAAAGTCTTTTTCCTGCGAGCGGCGACGTCGAAGCGTCCGCTTGTCTGCCGATCTGGATCACGATGTGTATACCGTATGCTTCAATCCAATGGCGTAAATCCAGATGTTTTAGCGGCCGAGACTTGTCGGGCTTGCCGGTACAAGAAGTGTTTGGATGCGGGCATGGTACCGGAAAGTGGGTTTCTCAGTTTTTGATAGTTATCTAAGTTATCGAATTGTAAGCAGTTTCGGCAAACTTGCATATTACTAGCAGCTAACTAAATATGAAGTCAGAATATTAAAATGATCATTACAATTTTCAGTCACCGGACGTCGTCTCGATTGTCGTCGCAGGACCGAGCCGAATTCGCCCGGTTTGCCAAATTTGATAGAGGTACTGATTCTTGAGGTACGAAGAGAATCCTAGCACTAGTGACGGTCCAGTATTTGGAAACGTGAAAATCTATCAAAACACCGCCTTCAGGAGCACAAGCGGATGTGCGGCAGCTTCCCTTCGACGTTTATGCACCCATCTCGGGCCGTCGATGTCGACTCGGAAATTGAACGGTTGACAAGGATCGATCGGTAAGTGTTCATTTGGGACCTCAATGGAGCTTGTTTAGCTTTTGCACAGCTGATTCTCCATCAACGCCGCTACAGCTTGATTTTCCGTTCGATTTGGACGTGACGATAGCCGATCTTTTGAGGGACCCTCAACTGCTTTGCCCTCGAGTCCCGGTAAGTATGGAAAGCATTAATTCTTACTAACCAGGAAATCCAGATCAACGATCGGGCCATTGATTGAGCGATCTTTTGATTGGCCAGGTAATTGGCTAGATTTAATGTCCGTAGCTTATTTTAAAAGAGCTACAATTTTCCTATCCCTGTCTGATCTCCACTTCAGCTCGGTCTCACCGCGGAATCCGATTTCGACCCCTTCGACACCGAAATTTCCAGCCGATGTTGGGCCCGCCGCGTGCTCTACTGCATCGATTTCTTCCGCGAACTCTCCGAGGTTTGGGAAATGGACTCGAATGATAGGGTGAGAACTGTTTTGGCACTTTTAGTATCATCAACCCTAGAACAAATTCTGCCTACACGTCTGCTCCCTTTGGGCCCGCATGGAGACGGTCTATCACACCTTCAAGTCCGGCTCCTCCAACCAGTTGGTGGGCCTCGGAAAGCACTGGGACCCCACGAAACTGCAGCGCCAAGGGTAAGCCCAAAACCTTTGCCTTGAATCGCCTCAGCTCTTCTAGCCTCCTGAAATACCTGAAAGAGAGCCATCGCGAGCTGGTGGATAAGGTTTTGCCGCTGTTGCGCCGGGCCAAGCTCACCTATGAGGAGTTTTTGATCTGGAAAATGATGATAGTTTTTAGTCCTGGGCGTGAGTTACCCGGAATATTTTTGAAGATCAGCGTTTTAGCCATTGGACTGACGGAGCGCGGGTTTAAAATTGTTAGAGATGCTAGGAAGCGGTATGAGTCGATGTTTTTGCAGGTAGGTGCACAGTTTTGGCGTCACAGGCTTCAGAATGTCCTAGACTTAGGCTTAGGAACTTAGGCTTCGGCTTAGGTCAGGGTTGAGGCTAGGCTTACGTTTAGGCGTAGACCCAGGCTTTAGGTTAGGCTTAGGCTTAGGCTTAGCTCTAGGTTTAGGTATAAGATTACGCTTAGCTTGAAGTCGGGCTTAGGCTAAGGCCTAGTTGAAGGCTTAGGCTTGGGCTTAGCTTGCCCATGGTACAATAAAATTCTTTTTCTTTCATTTTTCCTAAAAATCATTTTTCCTAAATTCATTTTTCCTAAATTCATTTTTCATAAAAATCATTTTTCCTAAAAATCATTTTTCCTAAAAATCATTTTTCCTAAAAGTCATTTTTCCTAAAAATCATTTTTCCTAAAAGTCATTTTTCCTAAAAATCATTTTTCCTAAAGTTCATTTTTCCTAAAATTTTTCATTCAATAGGGATGCGTAAAAATATCAAGAAAGGCCAAATGTTGTCATTTTTTAGCAGTATTTGTTTGGTTTGGTTATTAGTAGGCTTTTATCGAAAATCTTTCTTATTATCATTGATCCTTTTTCACTTCAAATCACCCAAATCTAGGCTAAACGCGCAACTAAAATACTTCCTATGACCATTCTAGGCATATCTAAACCTATTATAAAAATTTCGACTTTTGGATGCATAATACTAAAGAACCGAAACTTTTTCGATATTTAACCGGGTTTTAGGAAAAATGACTTTAGGAAAATGATTTTGGAAAAATGATTTTTAGGAAAAATGAATTTAGGAAAAATGATTTAGGAAAAATGACAGTAATTCAATAAAATTTATATAAAATTAAAGTCCTAATTTAGTTACTACGCACGAAAGACACTGAATCGATGGCCATCGTCAAGATGACCACGCTTTCCACGGTGCACCGCTGGCTAGAGGTAATTTTTGCCTAAGCACCCCCCACCCTACAGTATTCTATCTAATTTCCCACAGACCGCACCCCAATCTCTGACAATCCGTGCCTGGCGTCCTTTCCCCTAACTAACGGTGGTCCCGGGTGGAAGTGTACAAAATGCGCGCTGAGCATACGAACAGAGCTATGCGAGTGCACCTTGTCCGCAAATATTTGGGGGAGCAGACAGAGAGCGCGATGCTCCGTTCTACGGTGAAAATCATCAAATTGCTCGCTAAGCGTGCTTCAGAGGATGGAAGGAAATTTTCCGTCCGGGGCGGATGATTAGATGACCCGGCAAGTAACATGCTTCGGCATGGGCATGGGCTTGGGCTGGGGCTTAGGCTTAGGCTTAGGCTGGGAAACCCAGCTTATGTATAACCTAAGCAAACTGATTAAATGTGCGTGTCCACGCACTCAAATTCTAGCTCGAAAAATTTATAGAAAAAGCTAGAGAATAAAAAATTATAGGCCTACGATCAACAACTAAGTCGTAGCTCGTATTTTCCGGAAAACCGGAAGCCGGAATTGCTGCGTCGTTGTTTGTGTTTTTGTGGCTGATCAGGGATTGGGGAAGGGTCCCACCAGCAAAAAAATATCAAGACAATTTCTCTCAATTTTGGCGCCAAACCAAGGAAGTTTAGTTTAGGACATGTCGGCGGTGGCTATAAAACATTTCAGTCAATTCCGGCCTAACCCTGAACTGGAAATGTTTCGGGGTCGTTAAAATAACAAAACAAAAGTGTAACTCATCGGATTTCGGATTGCGCTGGCTAGAGGTTCTACCCGGAATTCTATTAATAAAAGTAATTCCTTCTTTATTTAGGTCCAAGCAAATCGCGGTGCTCGCTACGGGATCGAGGCCATCGTCCATGGAGGTGGTGAAATTGGAATTCGCGGTAGTTTCGTAGCTGATGTCTCGCTAGCTAGACTTTAATAAATTCTAAAATACCACCGAACATTACATGACAAAAAAAACTGAAGCACTAAACAGACTAGTTTACTCAAAAACACAAACAAAAAGAGTCAAACAGCACTTTCTAGACTTCCAGATTCTTTTCCGCACCGAGTGTTATCGCTCTGGGGAGCTGTAGGATCTCCTCATCGAACTTTTCTTATGATTACAGACATACAAGTGTATATATATAAATGGATGGCCGTAACCAACTTAAACTGATAAAGCACTTGAAAAATGTGTTAGGTGTATCGCCGGGTAGAAAGAACTCTATCCACTATGCTGTGGTCTCTGTCTGTCTGTCAATCGTGTCCCGGATTCAACTCGAAGGGGGAATAGAGCTAGAGCTTAGCTCTCTTCGGATTCGGATAGAGCGTCGTCAGAAACCCCAAACTGATAAAAAAAATTACGAAAAAGTTTTTGTTTAAATTATTAAAATTAACTTTGAAAGTTTTTTTCCTTGGTAAAGGGGTGGGGAAGGAGGTTGGGGTGATTTGGACATAGTCAGCCAGGTGGCGCGCGTTTCGACGAAGGGGAGGAGCGCACGGGGGGTGGCGCGAAGTCCAGCCGCTTGGAATGTGAGATGGAATGGGCTGGTGTGAGATCCTATCCTATAGCGATTTTGGCATGGAGGTGGAGAAACACATTTTCTTTATAAGCATTTTTTGTTTTTCAAAATTCCTTCATTTAACGATTTTACAAGCAAAATAGTGAAAAACCCTTAACATTTAGGTCGAAAAAAGGTTTGTACAGAGGATATCTCGCGATCCAAATGGAATTCAACTTTAATTTTTGGAGGGCGGATTGGGAATAGAATTCTCCCGATATATAATTTTGTGTTTTGCCAGATTTTGTAAAATAAAGTTTTTATGAGCATTTTTCTAAAAATTCCTTAACAAAATGGCCAAAGTGTCGTGGTGTCCGGGCCATAACTCGAGACCCAGATGGAATTTCGGGCTGAAATTTGGACAACTTATGTATTCGATATTGCACATCACGCGCATCTTATTATCTGTACAAAATTTCGGCATATTCAGACTCAAAAATCGAATTTTGTAAAGGGACCATTAGGCCTCACTCCGGGATCATTGGGTCGCCATTTCTTTCCCTCCCCCCGCATTCCTCGGAACAGAAGGGGGCTTTCACGCCGCCTCTTCCCATCTGGCCCATCGTGTAGTGGATTTGCGCCCGGTCTACCACGCGATGGTCGTGAGTTCGGTTCCCGGGAGAATTGAAGTTTTTGCTTTTTGGTAGTTCTGCAACAAAATATATTTCTAAGCTCTCGGTATACGAGGTTTAGGCCTGACCCTCGCTCTATCGCCGCAGGCCCAGGTCCTTGGTCCAGGCTCTCGCGCCGCAGTGATCTAGGCTCTTGCGCCGCAGGCCAAATCTTGGGGAAAAACCCGTAGCTAGCGCCGCAGGCCAAAAGGTTCTAGCGCGAAGTTTAGCCTGGCTCTCGCTCTAGCGCCGCAGGCCAAAGAAAAGGTCCTTGACCAAGGCTCTGGCGCTGCAGGCCAGAGAATGGCTCCTTAACTCAAGTCCTTGAGCCTCAGGCAAAAAAGAAGGTATTGGAATTCATCGTTCCTGGACGGGGTCCAGTGGAAAAGGGCCGCGAAGCGGCTTTTTCCACTGGTATTTCATAACCTCCTTTCTGAATCATCGAATATATTCCCCCAGACATCTCGGTCTGGGCAACAACCTTACGAAAACTAAAAATACTAAATACAAACTACCGCATAGAAAATTAAGAGACAAACTATAACAAAATTCACATCCAGTTATCAGCATTTTCGCGCAAAAAAGCGCGAAAAAGCACAATTAGCATAAGACCTACAAAGGTTAGGGTCACAAATTGGCGTGCGAATCGGGAAGTCATGGTTGGCTGGTTCTTTTGCAAACCTTTGAGGTGTAGTTTTTGATTTCTGGCGCCACACTTTGTTTTGGTCTCACTCTTAGTTACCTTATTAAAAGGTTTTACAGCCATCTTATGCATTACAGCTATTTTTTTCCGCCCGATTAGCATATGTACAGGCCTACCATAGGGCGTTCAAAAAACTACCCCCCTCGTTTTTCCTAAGCTCTACATTTTGCCGTCTCATACCGACGCCTTTTCTAGAATTACGCGGCTTCTTTACACATTTTCATTGAAGCCACTGATTTACAAAAATATCATTTTTGAGGCGATTTCCAGCATCATCGACATCATCATCTTGGTTTTTCTCGATTGGTTTATTTTCCCCTTGCCTGTCTAGATTTTCATAGGCAACCCAAGTTTCACGTTCGATTGTTCTTTGCCCCTACGTCGTCATTAATTGTGTTAAACCGGATAAAGAACTGCTTGATGAAGCCGCCCCGCAGGGAGTCCCTAATTAACAAGACCAGAAAATCGATACATTTTGTTCCACTCCAGTAATTTCTCATCAAACAGAGGTGTTCCTTGCCAAAATGTTGCTTCTACCTCAAGTGCTTCTGCAAATTATTGGCTCAATCGCAACTGTGGCTAATTTATTCTTGATATATTTGATTTTACAACATTCTAGAAAAGAGATCGGTGCGAAAAATTTGCGTTATCGATTTTTTTTCAGCAAAATATCGCTATTTTTTGTTGGCATTCACGATTTGTGCTTTAGCATTTACTGTATTGGCACTGTTGCTAGCACCTGTAAGTCAATGAAAACATCATAAACAGGCTGCAAATATTGGCTATAAATTCTATACTAATGCATACCTTTAGCGATTTTCAATCTACAAAAATTCGTTCATATTTTTCCCGACTGGATGGCTGGAAGACAGGCCGAACCTTGTGCATTGGCTCTATTCGATTTGGCATTCAAATCAGGGAGTAAAGAAGCCACCCTGACCTTAACGTATCTGGTCATTAAGATGCTAATCTTCATCCTGGCTGTCCAATTTGTCTATCGCTACATAACACTGGTCAATAGCCCTTGGAAACGCTATTTTTATACTTGGCGTATCGTATTTTTACTGAGGTATCGTTGGATACTCGCCTAATTACACCAAAAATTACAGCCTGGCTGCCATTAATGCGTCCATGTGGTTTTTAACGTTTTTCTTATCTTATTACCATATTCTGGAGCATAGGTTTTTTGGATTCTCAAGATTTCTTAATTTTATCAGCCTCTAGTGAATATTTTCATCAACTACGATCAGATTTAAATCTTGCAGACGGACTTACTCTATTAGGGAATTTATATATCGTAGGTGGTTTCATACCGCCATGTTTCTCATAATAGACGTACGCGGGAAATGGGGCAGAAATCTATTATGCAGCTGCTCTCGTCGCCAGTGCATATATCATCCTATTTATCGTGATTTCCACTTTTATCATGGCCTATTGTACTTATTTGTATGATTTTTAAAGTGTATTATAATTAAGGTTTTAGAATTTATAAGGTCCTGAAAAGATCCTACCAATCCGTCAGCCCTAAAACGAAACGTTTACAAAAGGATTTGTTTCAAGCGTTGTTGATGCAAGTAGGTTCTCGATGGTTTTCCTCAAGGCTTTGTTAAAGGGGCTCCGAAATCTGGTGCAAGGGGCCCCTGCGTTGATTCCTGGCAAATAGCCAGATGCGACCGCCCCGCATGATCTTTTCCCGCTGTTTGGATGAGAAAGCGCTTGAATTTAAAAATTCTGTCGCTATTTCTGGAATCCTCATCAAATTTTGATCATTCTAAACGTTTTAATTATGAAAGCTGGTCAGAGAACCTTCGAGATCGGGGGATTGGGTGTTTTACTTTACATCACGACATGTAATAGCCGCGCACTCAAAATGCCGTTTTTGCCCCGAGAATATTTCGGTTTTACTCAAATTGTTTTATGTTTTTCGCAACAAAATAAATTTTTCGGGCTTCTCGGCAGTTCCCCTTTCGGTTTTTGACCGGTAGGTTCAATCCCCGTACGCACGAATTTTGACTTCCGACTGACTTCCTTTTTGCTAATTTGGTGATGGTATCCTTAACCCTAATAAAAATTGACCATCTATCGTATAAGATTTACACGAGTTTTTTCAAAAAACATCCGCGAGTTTGTTTTAGGGTACCCTATCATTCCTATTCGAAGGTTTTCCATGTATTGCAACCCATGTCGCTGCCATCACAGGGCTATATGTCGCTCCAGAATTACGGGATATTGGTATAAAATCATCAAAATTGCCGGAAATTATCTATATTTTTTTCCAGCCGTCATCTTCACTTCGCTTTACCCAGCCCTCGAACCCTTCTCGGTTATGTACTTCATCCGCGACTACCGGGTGGTCATCTCGAAATGGCTACGGTACTTTAACCGCATAGTAATACTCTTGTTTCTAGCATGGATGGGCATCATACACTGGCCACAACTCAACAAACACCCTCAAAATGCTGCATCTGGAAAATATTCACCCCGCCTACCACAACGCTACAAAGATTGCAGATTTAGAGAAGCATTTAGCCAGCATCGTATAAATTCTACGCAAAAACGACTAAAAAAATCGAAAGTTGCTGAATTGATTGATTGTTGCGAGGTCGCCGTTGCAAGGGCTTACGAATGGTGGAACTATCATTCCGATCCGGTACTTCTGCGTCGAGTTAGAAAGGGGTGTTTTTATTGGGATACCAGGTATGTGGTTTCTTTGAGTATTAAGGTCTACCCAACTGCTTCGCTAAACACTAATCCCGAAATTGGCCATCGCAAAGAAATAATCCCGGTCCAGTGAACGATCAGACAGCCACCAGTCTTTCTTGTAGTTTTTTAGCCGCAGCGAGGTCAGGTCGGAAGATGAAAGCGAAACCCCAAAAAACAGTCCTGAAGTTCATTTTAAACCTTTGCTCCTTTTTCACATGTTTTGTCACTGAAGGTTGCCATGTAGATTTAACCCACGTGTTGTTTAGGCATCCATTGCTCGTCTGCTAGCACGAAATATCAGAAAAGTAATAAAAACCTGAAAATTCCAAGAAAATGGTCCGCCGCGATGCTGTAATTTCGCCTGGGCCGTTGTTAGCCATTCATAAAATTACAATAATTTTCGAACTCGTGGAAAACCGGCAAATGCTAAAGACGCACGTAGCGATCAGCAATGTCCAAGAAGACGATTCCCAAAGTACAAAACGCACCTAAAGCAAATCGCCGGTTTTCGACACCCGAAAAGATGGCTATGCTTTTCACTTCCATTCGTGTTTTTTTAAATATTTACCCAGACAACACTTTCCGTGCCGCTTCCCATCGTTTTTCCGTAACAAAGCCCGCTTTGAATAAATTGTTATTTCCCCAAATATGCATGCCGACTCTGTTATCCCACGCGCTCGTGGGTTTATCCTTCCGAACCAGACGGCTGACCTTTCTTTATTGGCTAGTAGACGTCCTTCCTCATTTGAAATCTGGGTGCGCATTCGTTCTCTCTCTCTCTCTCTCTCTCTCTCTCTCTCTCTCTCTCTTCGCTTGCGAATCTTCCCCCATGCTAACAAACTTTAAAACTTTAAAACTCTATACTTTAAAAATTATTGCTTTTTAGATGGGCGCCCTCGAAGCGAAACTCATCCAATCTTTCAGTTTTATAGCAATTTTTACCAACATTCTATTAGCATACCTGATAATATGGCGTTCCCGAAAAGAAATGGGTAATTCCTCAACTTTTTTAATGATTTTTTTCTGGTTTAAGGTAATTACCGATACCTCATATTAGCTTTCACGCTCGTTGGTCTCCACTTCACGCTCCTGAACCTGGTCCTGGTCCCGGTAAGACTTGCTTAAGATGCTTAGATCTAAGGCTAACTCTTAAGTTTGTCGACATCTACAAGCACGCGTTCGTCTTCTACCCGGTCGGCGAGCTACGCGAATGGCCGAACCTGATGCAATACGCCTTTTCCTATTGGCATGCTAATTATGGGGTAAAAAATGGCATACAAAACTGTCAGGCAACAGAAAAATTCGATGTTTTAGTCGGTAGCCTTCATACTCGTCCTACAATTTGCTTATCGCTATGGGAGCCTTGTGAATCAAAAGTTATTGCGCTACTTTTGTTTGCCCAAGATTGGATATGTTTTGGGGTAAGTATCATCATTTCCTCAAAATTTAAAGTGCCAATTCCAGCCTGGGTCTCCTTAATGCATCGATATGGTTTATGGTATTTTTCCTGTCCCGTTATCACTTGGAAGATCAAAAGTGGGCGTGGCAGATAGTTTCAAGTATACCAATTCAATTCAGAGAATACCTGCGCGATAGGGTTATGGAAGTTTCCGGGCTCCCGGTAGATGGGCTATTGATGGTCGGGAATCTCTACGTGGTAGCGACACAAAATTAGCATAAAAATTTTTAGGTGATCAACGATCGCGGTGAAGAAGTGTATTACCTTCCTGCTGTTATATTGGGATTTTTACCTGTAGCCCTGCTGATTTCGGCTCTTATTTTAATGGCATACTTCACTTATAAGTTAGGCTTATGCCATTATACCAATAATGCTCGAAAAGCAAAATTTACCTTGCCCAATCCTCCCAAAATTTCTAGATCGACTTTTCCAGAATCCAACGAGCTCTGAACGCCTCCGCAATGAGCGTCCGCACGAAAAAAATGCAGCGCGAACTTTTTGTCGCGCTTGTTATACAAGTAAGACCATGTGTCTCGATAGCGTGGGAGAGCAGGCATGAAGGGTCACAGCATTTATTCGGAGGATGTCCCCGGCGGGGTTTAGATTCCGTCCAAAAAGCAAAACAATAAAGCCGTGAACGGATTCGAACCCTGGTCAGTATCCTAACAAGCTAGCCGCTTACCACCCGGCTATTCAACTGGTGATTCTTCTGAGATGGGAAGCCCTCATAAACCCTTAGGTGAATGCTAATTCATCCGAATGTAAATTGACCATTTTCCGGAAGTGCTGTATCTCTGTCCACACGTCGATTTAGCTAATTCTGACTAGCGCGTTGGAATCGCCATAGTCGAAAACCTAGTGGTAGCCGCGAGCGTTTTTTCGAAATTCCACCGTGCCAACTTGTGGTTCCCTTTTTAGTTTAGGCTTAGGCTCAGACTGAAGTTTAGGGTTAGGCTTAGGCTAAGGCTTAGGTTTTGGCTTAGGCTTAGGCTTAGGCTCAGGCTTAGGCTTAGTCTTACGCTTAGGCTGAGCCCTTGGCTTAGGCTTCTATTCTTTAACTCAAATAGTATAATCTTTCCAACGATCTTCCAGGCCTCCTTCCCAGCCGTCCTTGAATTCGGCCCATGCATCCTCACAAACCTCGTCACTTTCCTTGCCCTCCCAATCCCCACGGAATCCAATGAAATTAGTAAACGCTATCGGCCCCAAAAGATCAAAAGTTCAGGTATCATCTGCCATGCCTTCTACGCCGCCGTCGACCCTTTGGCTTCGGTATTTTTCATTAAAGAGTATCGCTATGCGTTGATGAGGATGATCGGGTAAGTTTTCTGGGAGTAAAATTTGAGCTTTCGCTGATGAATCTTTTCATTGTCGAACAAAATGTTTATTGCTTATTGTTTTCAGGCTGAGTCGGTTTATCCCGAGAAGTCTGAGCAGAAACTCCCGATCTCAGATAAATTCAGGTATTTTGAAAATGCTCCTTTTTAACCTTTACGTTTAGTAGACGTCAAATCTACGATGATCCGGAATTAATGTCGGGGTTTCGATGACTGGCTACGTTTTAAAAATTATTTTCGGATTAATTTTTATGATTTAAGTGACCATAAAACGATTTGCGGTGTTTTTTACCGTATTCTGATCATTTTCAACAACCTAATACGATAGTTTAAATTTTTCATAATTGAGCATCAAAACTCAATCCAACTCGGCGTAAAAATAATGCCATTCCAAAGGTCCGTGGGACCATCTCCGGAACTGTGGTGTTCAGTATTCAGTAGTGCGTCTTCATCTCGTCGGCCCGAGCGGAAAAGCTATTGTCGAAATCTTGGTTGAATACATTCGCTTCCGGGGGATACTGCTGAAAAGGGCGTTAGACATCACTGATCGCCAACCACTACCAAATTATTTTATGTAGTAGTCCGGTAGTCCTTAATAAAATACATAATTAGCAGCGGGTCGAGCACCAGGTGAATTACTATCTAAGTAAAGTCCCAAGTCTAACTCCCATCTAGACGTGGAGATCTAAGAAGGCGAAAAAGTGCAGGCTGAAGCTTGGGATGTAGTCGAAAATGACGGGGGTCATTGCCTAACAAGGAGTGCTTTTTTTTCTTTTTTTGAGTCATTGGCAAAACCTTTCAGCTCATTCGATAGAGAATTCGCTTCTGAACAAGACTCGTTGCTTTTTTTGCGGAATGGCTAACCCTGATTTTATAAAATTAAAATACTAGTGACCGTCTCTTACCATGAGAATTGCCGATTCTTAAAATCAGGGATAGCCATTCCGCAAAAAAACAACGGGGTCTTGTCCAGATTCGAATTCTCTATCGAATAAGCTAGGTCTCGTAAGGTTTTGCCGATGGCTCAAAAAAGCATTCCTTGTAAGGTTAAAGCTCTAAAGTGTATCAGCTAAATATATCTTTAATCGATCCGTACCGTGCCTCTCCCTTTACTTTAAACTTTAACAATAAAAGCCGACTGACCTGCAGCACTAAAGCCCGAAATAAATCTCGTTGTTTTCGCTTTGTATTAACACTTCGATAACGGCAGGCATGCAAAAAATGATAAGTACTAGAAAGCGTCGGTATTTTGGCACTAAATATACCTAACAGTACAGAAAAACATTGTCAAGCAACAGCCTAGTTGCAGTATTGCGGGAAAGCCGCCCATTACCACATCGAGGAGGTTGATTTCGAGGCGTAGATTTGCTTTGTCGGGTAGCTTAAAAGCAAAGTTTGCTATCACATCCACGGATTTTCTAATTTCCATGATTACTAATATTGAAAGTATCGTATCTCTTATTTTTAATGAACAAAATGACTCCCTTTGTATATAAAACCCGCAATGGACAAACTATCAATCGATCGGCCATACGTTTCGTTCACTTTCTCACGAAATAATTCTCTAAAAATTTGCATTAACTTTTCCTAGTTTTTAAATGACTTTCGAAGAGCAGAAAAAGGCTTTACTGACCTATGAACCACAAATTCAAAGGTCCATTATGCTAATTTTTCCTGGGCCTGCCTGATCCCTCTAAGTTAGGCGTATGCCTGAGCCCAAGCTCGACGCCAGTTCAAGTGGAACATTTATTTTCACATTTTCACAAGTGTTTGTAGCAGATTCATAGAAGCCGTGACTCAAACCGGTTAAACACATCCCATCCCAGGCTGATCACACCGCTGGGGGTAATTTTCATGGGAAAATCCGTGCCAACCATGCGGTCGTCTATATATGAAGCGGGGTGGAAAGGACTACTCACTCTTGAAAAATGTGGTATAAATGACTAGCTGAAGATAGCTATCATTTTTCTTAATTTTAGAAAGCAGAGATCGGTGCTATTTTCACGCGGCACGTTCGTCAGGCATAAAATTTTGTTCTTTTTCATAGAAAAGCAGTGGAGCGAGTTATATGGCACAATCGTTACTCGGATCGGAATTGGAGTGAACCATTCCTTATTAGTGATTTCCTATTCAGAGTTTCACTGTATTTTAACTATTTTATTTTTAAAGATGGGTAATATCGACACGATTGTGCTTGCCGCGGGGTTTATGGCGCTGATCACGAATCCAACTCTAATATGGCTGATTCTAAAATATTCACGGCCAGAGTTTGGTAAGTTCTGCTTAGATGGTTCCTGAAAACGAAACTTTCTAAATATTTCGAATCATGGTAAAGCAAAAGCAAGCAAGCAGGAGCATGGCCAAAAATTCTGCTTTGAGGTTCCTACCGGTACCTCCTCCTCGCGTTCGCAATCTGCAGCCTAAACTTTACGATCGTCGACATGATTGTGGTTCCGGTATGTGCTTTCAAGGCTGTCATGTCTAAAAAAAGGAAAAATTTAGAACTATATCATCTACAAGAACGCCGCTGTTTTCTACCCGCTTGGCTCGCTGGTAGAATGGCCGCAAACTGCTCGTTGGCTGTACTCTTTGTGGCATGCAAATTATGGGGTATAACAATATTCTTATCACTGACCTTTTCCTAGACCATAGTCATGACGCTATCCCTGCAATTTGTATATCGCTATGGGGCCGTTGTAAGGTATGGTAGTAGTGAAAAAATGATAGCAATCTTAGATAATTGAAAAAAAGTGGAAACAGCATTTTTTTAAGTCTTAATCTCAATCATGAACCGCTATATAATTTTTAGACCCTCGCTCATCGAATATTTCACCACCTGGAAGGTGATTCTTTTGTTTTGGTAAGCTTTATAAGTACCTAAAAACCTAAATTTTCAGCGTGGGCCTGGCAAATGCTTCTGTTTGGTTTTTGGCTTGGTTTCTCTCAATGCCTTGGATGCAAGCCCACAAGTGAGAAATATTTTATTAAAAATTAGTGCCGTGTAGGGAATATTTTCGGGAGAAGATTTGGCGCACCTCAAACCTCTCGGTGGACAATTTGGCAATGATGGGGCTTCTCTTCGTGGTGAGTTGGGGGAGAGAGATAGAGAGAGGTAGGCTTAGTGAGAGAGAGGGGAAGAAAGAGAGAGAGGGAGAAGAAGAGAGAAAAGAGAGAGAAATGGAGAGAAAGAACGAGCCAGAGAGATAGAGACTGAGCGAGAGAGAGAGAGAGAGAGAGAGAGAGAGAGAGAGAGAGAAAGAGAAAAATGTCACAGGTTGGATAATATTTTAGACCAATGGCACCGACGGTAAAGAGCATTACTATCTCCCTGAAGTAGCCGCCAGCGCAGGCTGCCTTACTATGCTCTCCTTAGCCTTTACTCTAATGGCCTTCTGTACCCACGGGTATCTTCAAAAGCAAAAATCTAACTTTTCCACTTTTCCAGGATCTTCAAAGCTCTCAAAAAAGCCGACCACTTTAGCCCGAAAACGCGCCGGCTACAGCGCGACCTATTTAAGGCCTTGATCATCCAGGTATGTCGATATATACTAGTTAGTACCATTTTGCGCGGGTTTATGCTTTTGAAGCCATAGATCCTTCAGGCCTCCGTCCCATCCGTAACAGAGTTCTTCCCCTGTGCCGCCTCGCAATTGACCGCTTTTTTCGGGATCCCAATCGACGCGGGGCCTATGGAACTTTGTAAGGAGTACCTTAAGCCTTCCGATAATTTACTACTTCTCAGCAATTATATTCATTGCCAGCTACCCGGCATTTGATCCACTTACCGTCACCTATTTCATAAAGGATTATCGCTATGCGTTGATGAGAAAGGTTGGGTAAGTGGCTTTTCTAGATAGTGCTAGCTAGAGTGCACGTCTAGCTTATCCATATCCATAAATTTCTAGCCTCGGCGGTTTTATCTCGAAAAGCCGCTACGCCACCACAACCTCCGAGAACTCGAAGAGCAGGAGTAAAGGTACCATTCAAGAGCCTAAACCTTTTTGAACAAAAACTATTTAGTTGCTCCTCACTCCAATGGCGGACGCAGCGGATGATAAATTCTACGTATCGCGAAAGACTTTCGCGCGCGTTGAATCACACACCTCTAATTTTGAGTTCCAGTTTTATATTTCCAAAGCTATTAGTTTCCTGGCTCCAGTAACCGGCTTGGAAACTGTACTTGAGCCCTTAATAAATTCCGAGCATGAAGAGGATGCAAGTCTATTGCCGGAGCCTGTTTTCTTACTATCCGTCCAGACTTACTAGCTTCCTGGAAATTTTGTCCTTGATTCTCGGTTCCGGAATTATTGCTTATCAGATCTATGCCAGTTTGTGGAATTTGTTCATTATAGCTGGGGTGGTAGAATTGTCGAAGAAACCAGGTTTTGCGAAAGGCTAGTCACCAGAACTATGCACCCATGCCATAAATCCCGTGCGAAATTCCGGGTGCGTACCACGTGGTTTCAGGGCCACGGCTTGTACTTATTGGGTGTTTGCGGTTTTCCAAGGTTTCCAAGATCAGTCAGTACTAAAATATTCGGTTTTTTTACAGAACGGGATGTTTAGTAGAACGGAGAACCACCACTAATGTGTGGTCAAGGTGAAACTCTCAAATTTTTCACGGCCAGCGACGGATTCGGCAATCATTTTTGAACATCAAAACAAGGAAAATCAAGCAACAATTCCCGGCTGAATCTTTGAAAAACTGCAAGAAAAAAATTCACACGGCATGCAGATTGTTTTCGTCAGAATCTTTGACAATGGAAGCGCCGTTGGTTTTGCCAGACGTCCAAAAGAAGGCCGGTTACTAAACCGCGAATGACCAGAGGAACGGTCGAAGTTACTGCCATAACCCTTTTTCAACCTGTAGTCAGCATAGCGTTATATGTCTCCTTAGAATCTAGGCAATACATAGGTTTCAGCAGTTTTCCGTCTCGTAATCCGAATCCGGAAAATCGTCATACAAAACCCCCACCAATTGTATTTGTATACAAGTTAAAATCCTACCACCTATCATTAACTCAAACCAGGGTGGAAATTGCCTTGCCTGACTGTAAAGCGTTTTACTCAAGTTGAAGTTTCGACTCGGGACCAAGTGCATCTTGCGCAGAATTTTTTGCTGATTCCGAACCCGCTTTCCAAATTTGCTGCGGACTTTTATTTTGAACGTTATGCAGCAATTATGGTAGTGTGTTTTATCAGCATCAAGGTACTGTTATCGTTTTCGATTTTCTTGATCAACTTCGACGTCAAAATTGGCTTACAGAAATTGTCTGGACACAGTCATGCTTAACAAGCCGAAACACGTTTTGTTAAGAAAAAATTAGATCTGTTATGCAAAAATAAAAAGGAGTGATGCAGGTGGGGTATCGAACCGCCGTCCTTCGCTTGCAAGCGAGCACTTTGCCAATGCACCCTGGTGCCAACTGGCCAGGTGGCTGTGAGAGCGTAATTCAAGGCGCCCAGGAGACATAAAACCAAGGAGGGAATAGTGGGTCAGAATCCGAATTTTTGGCTTTTTAGGTTTAATTTGCACAAAAAATGACTTTCTAAACAAAAGAAACATTCGGAAACCGGGTTCGGAATCAGCGAAAAATTCTGCACAGGATCGAAACACTTGGTCCCGAATCGAAACTCCGACTTGAGTAAAAACACTTTACAGTGAGTACAAATCTACAGCCTCCTGTCGTTTGCTGACTTTTGACAATAGAGTTATACGCATAAGCGCCACAATTGCGAAAATAAAACGTGATTTTTTCAAGCTGGGCTCCTGGTTACAAGCAATTTATAGCCAACCTACCTGAGAGGTCTAAAAACAATCCCAGGTCCTCAATCCCAGGTTTCTGATTTTCAAAATTGTTTTGCTAATGCCAGGGGTTTTTTTGAAAATCCACTCCAAAGCCATTACGGGCTTCCATTTCAAGGATTGAACTTGGAAATATTCACATGGAATGTTTTTTGGAAAAGCTTCCCGGAAGCGTTATGGCTAAAGATTAAAGGCAAAAACGTTCTAAAACTTAGAAAATTCGCCTGCGCTGAAAAAGAAAACCAGCAATTGTCATAAAGTACTATTAAGATAAGCGTTGACGGTGGTACATGGTTTTTAAAAGGCCGTTTGCGAGAGGACCGAACAATGCTTGGCACAGTTTTTTTGACCCGGTTGTTTGACGGCATCGGAAAGCATAGTCATAGCAGGCTGCATAGTTTGAAAGTTTAAAGTTACGGGTTTAATGACAAATGCGACCCTCAAAATATCTCGAAATTACTGACCAAATTAGTCACAGTACCTAATTTGGGATGCTGATCACTTCTCTAATACTGAAAGCACGAAAATGCGGAAATGGTTAAATCGCGTACCCAATACAGTTTCAGGGTTTTGTATTTTACGGGTTCTTGGCGGTCCATTGAAAATACCCTTAAAAGATGCGCAAAAAAATTCTACATCGAATGAGGTATTTTATACCGGGCCGACAGAAACTCTACTCTTGCTATAAAGCATTTACTGCGCGCAAAACAGCCCCAAAATGGGTCAAAAACCTCAAAAATGGCCAATTTTGAAATCGAATATATCAAACCATATCTGAGAACGGCTGAGTCGATTGCAAAAAGAGCAAAAAGAAATTCGGCTTCTGAATATAGGCTGAGATCCGGGGAGGAATCGAACTCGGACCCTTCGCCTGGAAGCCCTCCCTGGGGCCGTGGTGGATTGCATGAGTGCTCGCCTACCAATCCAAGGGCCGCGCCAGTTCGATCCCAGCCCCCCTTAAAAAGCAATATTTCTTTTTGCCCTTTTTTGCAATCGACTCAGCTGGTTCTCTAGATATGTTTTGATATATTCGATTTCAAAAATGGCCTTTTTGAAGTTTTTGACCCATTTTGGGGGCTGTTCTGCGCGCAGTAAATGCTTTATAGCAAGAGTAGGGTTTCTGTCGGCCCGGTATAAAATACCTCATTCGATGTAGAATTTTTGCGCATCTTTTAAGGGTCTTTTCAATGGACCGCCAAGAACCCGTAAAATAAAAAACCCTGTGTCGCACCTGTCCCTATTTTCGGCTATGTATTGAAAATGATCAGCTCCCTGGGAAATGGCCAATTTGGTATACTTTCAAAACAGGCCACTTGACCATTTCGAAAAATTAACTTTTTAACTTAAACGCAGCTTCTAATTTGAATTCCGAAAGCCGTCAAAAAAGGGAAAAAACTGTCGAGCCATTAGGGTCGTTGTGTCGGGACGGCCTTTTTAAGTCAGAACTCTAGGGCCTAAGGAGGTACCTTGAAAATAACCTAATCAGGCCCTGATTCCGGTGAAAGCCATTTCAGTGAAACACAAACATTTTTCGCCGTCATCATTCGCTTGGTTCATTTGTGCATTCAATCCGTCTTTTCCAGGCCGATGGGTGCCCTCGTCCAACTTTTCGTGATGAGCGCCAGCTTCTCGGCATTGCTCTGGAACCCAACGTTGATGTGGCTGATTCTGAGGCATTCACGCCCAGAATTTGGTGAGTATTCAATTATATTAAATTATGAAAGATTTAAGAAAAATAAACTAAATTGTCTAGGTGCCTACCGGTATCTGATGCTTGTCTTTACGATTTGCAGTGTTATTTTCACGGTTATTAACATGATCATCCAACCGGCACGAGCTTAATTTTCCTTACTTCTGTTTTGATTTACTTTCTCGAACTTTTAGAACTACATCCTCTACAAAAAGACGATGGTCTTTTTCCCGGTCGGCGGCCTCGTGAATTGGCCAGAAACTGCCCGGTTGTTTTATTCGCTTTGGCATGCAAATTACGGAGTAATCCGTTAAAATCGCAAAGCAAAAAAGTTTCTAGACGATACTATTAACCCTTTCCCTACAATTTGTATATCGGTACTCGGCCGTTATCAGGTAGTTTAACATATAAAATAGTCGATTTCAATTAGACCACGGCTCCTTGAATTCTTCTCCACCTGGAAAGTCATCTTTGTTTTTGGGTATGCCTTAAGGTCCCAGCTTTAAAGTTTAGCATCTACAAGGCGCTCAAAACTGCCGAAAACTTTAGCGCCAAGACTAAACGAATGCAGAGGGATCTTTTTCGCGCACTGGTGATTCAGGCAAAACTTTCATGAATGCCATAAAACGATATTCAAGGCATCAGTCCCGTCATTTTTCGAATTTCTACCTTGCGTTGCCTCACACGCCGTATCTTTCTTTGGAATCCCGATCGACGCTGGGAGCTTGGAAATTAGTAGCGTTCCTCTACAATGCTAAAATCGTTATTCTGTCAGCGATCTGTTTCTTGGCCCTCTACCCAGCGATGGATCCACTGACTGTCATTTACTTTATCAAGGACTATCGCTTCGCTCTGTTGCGAGCTATCGGGTATGTAACGTATGTTGTCTACACTTTTTTTATCTAGCCTCGAGCGACTGACTACAAAGCATATCTACACGATGCATTCTGAGGCTTCTGGCGCGGCTGGTCGAGGTATCTCCTTAAGCAGACATGGCAACGGCCTGGCCGCGTGGCTTTTTCGGCCCCGAAAATTTACATGCGCTGACGGCCGGCCTCAAACTTTCCGGCGGGCCGGCTCGCTTTGCTCGACGGCCCCGGGATAAGCCAAAATGGGGCCCGAGCCCGGGGCCGCAAGGCCGCACGCTAATCAGAAATCCCTGGTTTAAATCACCTTCCAGTCAAAATATTCAGCAAATTGGAAAAAATGATTTTTTCAAAGGTTGCCATACATCTCCATGTCTATTGCAGCCAGATCATAACGGGTTCAGACCTGTATTTTAGCACTTTTGATAGTTGGGACGAATTATTACCCAAGTTCAGTGAATTTTGATACCGATGTCCTAACAGCCCGAACGCGCATAAAATTTTCATTGCAAATTTGCATATTAGCATCCGAATTTAGACGCCAAATGAGCTATTTTATTTCCGGCCGACCTAGGAATCAGAGGAGCCCGGCCCGGAAAAATTCGGCCGGGCCCGGGCTCGGCCCCGCGAATTTGCATATTTTTCCGGGGCCCGGAAGTGGGTGTTTTTTTCATGTTAATTAGATTCCAGGCCCGGCCCCGGGGCTCGGCCGCCCGGAATTGCCATGTCTGTCCTTAAGTATTGGATATCGCAATAAGATTTTCAGCGGCCCGCCATCGTCGGGAAAATGAGTGATACTGCGCTACGAAAAACGTACTTCAGACTATTGATTTATCTGATCCATACACTGATTTTTCGTTACTCACAAGCGTCGACAATTCAATTAAGATCGAGAAACATCGGTGCAAAAATCACAGTGTCTAGGAAGAGACTCCGCAAAGCACCCTATGCCCATTCGTTAAAATTCGGCGTAACCTAAAAATGTTGTTGGGCTTGAGAGAAGTGATATACGCGAGCGTTCATGCAAATCTTCATTCTAAACATAGTATTTTTCTGATGAGCTATATTTTTACGTAATGTATGTTTATCTAGGGACGCAATCCCTTGGGATTACGGCAAATAAAGAGACCTTAGGCTTCAGCTTCCGCTTAGGCTTCGACTTCGACTTATGTTTTGACCTAGGCTTGGGTTTAGTCTCACAATTGACTTCGATTGCCATTTTGTCTATTTATTCCTTCTATTTTTTTCTTAAACTGCCCCAGCTCAATTAGATTAAACCAAGTACGGTATCGGTATTTCGTTGTATTTATCTTCCAATAATTCCAGCTTTTTTTTTGACAAAATGTTGCCAGTCTTTGTGGCCATATTCGAGGTGTTAGTGCACCAGTATGTAGCAGTTCTTCCACGAAAATTAATATAAGAAACACGGTTCCCCCTGTTCTCCGTCCAACGGAACATCAAGCCCGTTTTTGGGCCCCAGGCTTCTGGCCTTATTCTCCCGTAAATTCATGTGAATTCTAACGTGTCATTAAGCGTTTCCTGGACGTAGCCGTCATTTTTTAGAAAAGTGCATTCGGTTGGAAACATGGGAATCATTACCGAAATCGTCGTCTACATCTGTGGTACTATTGCCATCATCGCGAACATGACGTTGCTATATTTGATCAAGAACCACCGAGACCGGAATTTGGCATAATATGTTTTAATAGGTTTAATATTGTAATCTAGGCATTTATAAACGCTTCATAACGATATTTGCATTCGCTAGTAATAATTTTACGATTTTACAGATTATCATGCAACCGGTAAGGTTGAGAGAGATAGAGAGAGATAGAGAGAGATAGAGAGAGAGAGAGAGAGAGAGAGAGAGAGAGAGAGAGAGAGAGAGAGAGAGAGAGAGAGAGGGAGGCAGGGAGATACGGCGATAATGACTGCTTTTAGCATTACATCGTCTATCGCTATTCCTTCGTTTTCTACCCCACCGGATACCTTCGTGACCACCCACTTTTTATGCGTTCCATGTACGCCTCATGGCATTTTAATTATTCGGTGGACTGACTCTCCTCTAATAAATAAAATTCGCCCAATACAGATTGTCGTCCTCACACTAATGCTCCAATTCATGTACCGTTACATTGCAGTCGTCAGGTTATTTCGAAACTCACGTCTACCTTATCTTTCAGACCTACAAAATCAAGCTTTTCAGTGCCTGGAAGGTGATTGTACCGGTGATACTGTGGGTTTTCTCAGGATTTAAGAATATTTGTCGTTTTTGAGGTTTGGCCAGGGTTGGTCACAAAGGATCCGGTCCGCGGACGGTCCGCGGTCCGGTCCGGTCCGGATCGGTCCGAGTGGATCCGAGAATTTCGGACCGGACCGGACCGGACCGGTCCGGTCCGTCTGAACACGAAGGGACATGATTCAGGAGCCAGATATGGAAAATTTTGTATGCAAAATACTACTCGCGAAGAATTTGACATATTTTTCCACATCTAAGCTACTAGCCGTCGCGTATATAGCCAAAAATTAATGGGGGACGAATAATTTTATACATTTTGATTAAGCGATTTCCACATTGCGTCATTTTTTGGTAGGCCACTCTTTTGCATTCCGAATTTGCATGTTGCATTTCCGTTTCTCCTAGCAAATCAAAGCCCCTCGGTCCGCTACGGACCGGACCGGACCGGACCGACCCTCGGACCGGACCGGATCCGATTAGGATCCAGCGTGACCAACCCTGGGTTTGGCCTACTTAACGGGGTCTTGGGGCAGTGCCATGTTCTTCTCCACACCGCATTTCAACGAGTGCAAGTAAGTAGCCAGCAACCTACTTAATAAATACTTTACCAGGGTTGAAAAACCGCTTCGCGGCTACCGTTCAACCCTGGCCCCGTGCAGGACCGGTGAAAGTCCTTAATTTGCATGTTTCTTCCTGAATTCTAGCAAGAAAAAGTGAAAAAAGGCTCTCTGTCCTTATATAGGCTCTTCCTACTTCCGGCGCATGCTAATTTCCCCTAACAAACAGGGTTTTACAAAACCTATTTTTAATAGCGAAAACCACAATTTTTCAAAATTTTTATGTGTGTGCAGTCGATTCCGGACCATTCTGAACCTATTGTCGTTTCTTCCCTATCCAAAAAACCCTTTCCCGAGGCTGTAGGAGCGGAACATCCTAACGGAAGTGCATGCAAATATACACACACACACACAGACACTATTTTTTTATATATAGTAGGATAGTAGGATAGTAGGATACACGTTAAGCAAATGAAATAAAGCCAATTTTAAGAGAATACCTACGCGCCCGAATCTGGGAAGAATCTCAAGTATCCGTTGATGGCTTGCCGATGGTCGGGCAATTGTATATTGTCATTGAATGCCAAATTAATAGCATAATTAAAAGATATAGGTAAATTATAGATATAACAATTTTGTAAGTTTACACAATTTAAGACAAACAATACACGCGGTGAAGAAGTGTACTACTGGCCGGCGATGACATTTTCGATTGGCTGCGTAACGTATCTCATCGGTGCTCTGATCCTAATGGCAATCTGCACGCATAGGTACTGTAGGGTTTTTCGTGTTTTCCAAAATATTTTGTTTAGAATTTATATTTGCCTCCATTCTGCGAGCTCTATTTTTAGCGCCAAAACCCGTCGAATTGAGAAAGACCTATTCAAGGCCTTGCTTTTTCAGATGATTTGCACAAGTTAGGGTATCGAAAAGTGCTTTTTCACCTCTCCCAACCGTTATTTGTGTACGACAAGCATCCGGGAACTTATGATCTCCCACACCTAATTGTTTTCAGGCCTCGATTCCGACTTTTCTCGAATTTTTCCCATGTGCTGGGACGCACAGTATTGGAATGCTGGGAATCTCGTTACCATCCGTTTTTCTAGAATACAGTAGGTGTATAAAATGAACGTAAAATAACAAACTAAGGTATTATTTTCTTATCGCTTTACCCGGTGATCGACCCGATGATGGTTATATATTTTATTAAAGACTATCGATTCTAAATATATAAAATTAAATATTATTCAGTACGTGATTTGGAAGGTTTTTAAATGCTCCGATTTTAGCCTAAAAGAATGGGCCAAGCGGCACATCTACACGACCGGAACAGAGAATATGGTTACGGACAGTAAAGGTAAAAGGAAGTAAGTTAGTTCACAAGGTCGGTTTCTAGTTGGGCCTCCGTCGGTGGGAAGCGTCAGATTACAGCAAGCCTAAATTCCTGTTTTTGCAGTATAAAGAAGCTAATCTACAATCAACTATCTTTGAAAAGGGCATGAAAAATATCTTTGTAAAACGACAACTAACAAGGAGTGCTTTTTTGAGTCATCGGTAAAACCTTACGAGACCTAGCTCTTCGATAAAGAATTTGATTCCGAACAAAACCGATTTTTTTGCGGAATGGCTATCCCTGATTTTTAAAATTAAAAAAACTAGTGGTTGTCTCTTACCATGAGTGCCCTTCGAGCAAAATGAGAGGCTTTCGAGTGCAGTTTTATAATTTTAGAAAATCAAGAATAGCCATTCGGCAAAAAAGACAAGGGGTCTTGCTCAGAATCGAATTCTCTATCTAATGAGCTAGGTCTTGTAGGTTTTGCCGATGACTCAAAAAAGCACTCCTTGTAAGTAAAAAACCTATGAAAAAATTAAGTTTGCACAGGGCAAACAGTACCGTGCTTTTTGGTCGTCATTAGTGCCGCTAATGGGTTGATAACGGTGACAAAAAATCAAACTGACAAAGTTTGGCGAGTTTTGCGTGCGCATACCCAGAAATTCACGTCTGTCACACATTCTTTTCTCAATTCATAACTTCTTTGACAACGTCGATGTGCTGACAAAATCCCTTTCAACGAAAAAAGATACAGAATCTTTTGGCGAATAAATTTCGCGGGCATACCAAAAAGTCATAAGAAATATGGCCATCTAGGTTAACGACGTTGCTTTGTCCGTGCCTTCATAAACTTTTTTGTATGCGCATTATTTGCCTCCTCTGTACCCTACCTTTATGTGTACCTGCTCAACCCGACTCAATGTTTCAAAATTTACTAGCGGAACTCGTCCCTTATCACACACCAGAAACGAAATTGACTGCACGAGGGGAAGGGATGTCTTTAGAAAACGTGAGGAACTTTGGTTTTAAAATTGGTTGTTGCATCCGGGCTAGGCGTCGACTAGAATTTTTGCTTTCGGCGGGGGTCATCGGAATCAAGATGATACACAGGGGGAATCACATAGAATCACTTTCTGAACTATCAGGGGGAAATAAAACATTTGTTGAAAGTTTACAATACATTACATCATCAAAAAAAAAACATACATGACGAGACCATTGAACAGCCGGAAGGGTTGGTGATGAGGAAGTGGAAAAGAAGGGTGGAAATCAATTGAATTCTTTAGAAAAAATACAATAAAAATTCAAAAGGTATGTATAGCACGGGGATGGCCGGGTTTGTTTATAGCACTGTATACGGTAGAGGGAGCGAGTTTTAATGGAATGGTGAAGTTTGGCGAAACCATGCCAATTGTTTGCAAAATTCCAAGAATCACTTGGAAAATCCGTAAAAAATGTTTGAGATTTTTCGATAATACCGATTTCTTCAAATTTTGGTTTCTGCCGCTTCACCAACCCTTTAAAATCACAGCTCTTTCGATTAACTGAAAAATTATGATTTCGAACGATGAGAAAAACATGATCACGATACTTTTTTTGTTACGACTAGAATCCATATTTGGAGGGGTAGGGTATGGTTTTCGGGCTTTATAATGGCAAGGGCGAAACGAGGGCTCAAAAATGACTGGAGAACGCGCAACGTAGAATTCTGCAAAAAGATATGTGTGTAGGTGGGTGGTGAAAAAATGTGTAGTTTAAAAAGGTTTTAATTCTGGTTCATCGACATGCGCTGCAATTCTCGGGATAGGGTCTGCCACTGCAGCTCGCTGGTGTTGATGCCCTGGATGGCCGTCAGGGTAGGCCAGTGCTTTTTGTGGATGGCGATCACCTGAAGTTTGCATATTAAACGGGTTTAAGTCGAATAATAGTAAGTGATCTTTTTAGATCTCTCTCCATCTCACTCTGGCCTACTCTCTCTCTCTCTCCCTCTCTCTCTCTCTCCTCGCTCTTTCTAATCAGTCACTCTCTCTTCCTCTCTCGTTGGCTCTGTCTTTTTCTCCTGTCTGCTATCGTTAGAGGAGAGAGGGTGCGAGAGAGTCTTAGAAAAGAAATGAGGGAGGGAGAGAGAGAAAGAGAGAAAGAGCAAGAGAGCGAGAAAAGCTAAAATCTGAATAACCGCAAAAAGATGCAGACATCGAAATATGTCAAAAATTAAGGACAAGCCGGCACGTTTCTTGCGGATTTTCTAACTATTCATTTTCCTCAATTTTCTTTGAGCACCAACCTTTTGTATCGTTTCCTGAGCCGCCATACACGGGATGCCCTCCAGCGCATCGGCACTCAACCTACCGGCGTCCTCATCGGTTCCACAAAGCACCTATGGATGGCATTAGTACTGCTCGTACTTGACTCATTTACCTTCACGCAATGCTCAACAGCATCCGAAATCGCTGACAATTCATAGCCACCCTCAAGCGCGAGAACCACACGGCCCTCAGCATACTGGAGCAGTTGCCGGGTCATGAAGCCGAACATTGGGGCTGAGACCTCGTAGCTGAAACGGATTCATAGAGTTTTTTCCTAGTTGTAAATCCCTAAATATTTAATAGTAATGGAGTACCTACCCTCCAAGTGCATTGGCATGTCCCGTACAAGCGTCAAACCCGGCAGATACCATGATGAATGTCGGGTCATAGTGCTCAAGAACCGGGGCGACAATGACACGCCAAGCTGCCAGATAATCAGCATCTCGCATGACATCACCGGAGAATGGGATGTTGACAGTGAAGCCCTGAAAAAAAAAGTTGAAGTTAAAAGTAAGGACTTCCTACCTTTCCAGCACCACTTCCGACTTCAGTGACAGCACCGGTGCCAGGGAAGAAGTTTCCGTTGTCATGTCGGTGGAGAGACAAATAAAGAACCGTTGGGTCGCTCTCAAAGCATAGCTGGGTTCCGTTGCCATGATGGACGTCCTTTAAAAAAATATCAAGTAAAAACATGAGCTCTTCCTACCCAATCAATAATAGCAATCCTCTTCGCCTTTTCCGGATACTTTTGCTGTAACTGTCGGACTGCCACGGCCACATTGTTGAAGAAACAGAAGCCCATCGCCAAGTCCTTCTCCGCATGGTGACCCGGGGGTCGAATACACGCGAACCCGTTTCGTATTTTCCCTTCGGCCACCTGGACAGTTATTTTTGTAACCTTAACTAAGATTGGTATACCTGTGCCGATAACTCGATTAACGACCCGGCCGCTGTCCTAGCTGCACTCTGCGTGCTTGCATCATTAAAATAGGTATCAGAGTCGACCCCTATCCCGCCGCAGGGTAGCTGAAAATACAAATTTTGCATGATTTATCCATTTTAACGTCACGTTCAAGACGTACAACTATTAGAAAAGGACTTACTTGCACCAATCCAACAGCCTGTAATCGCTCCCAAATCGATGTCACCCTTCCGCCGTGTTCCACGTGGGATCCGCTTCTGCCCGCATACGCATTCGTGCCGCGACATGTTACCATCGTAGGCAAGACCTAGACAAAGTTTTAGACACCTCCTAGCTTCTCCTCTTACCGGTAGTAGGCTGTGTATCCCCTTCGGCTAGAACTTCCATCGAAGAAGCTTTTTCGACAGCACTGCTGGACTGCTCTTCCATGGGGATCACTTCCTCCGGTTCTTCTCGAACGAGGGATTTCCGGCTGAAGAAACTAGGCGTTAGAAACTGGTAATTTTTTACATACCGTAAGACCAGTTCTCGTAGCTGCTGTTTCAGCAAGCTGGGGTATCCGCCAATTGGTAGTTGGGCGTTTGATAATGAAGCCAAGGCGGCGGCTCGTGGATCGAGACGGGTACGGTCTAGAAATTTCACGTTATATAAAACACCTTAAGAGTTTTCGGTAGCTGAAGGTATATTTTAAAGCAACATACCAATCTCCTCCTGCTGCCCGCCAATGCCCATCTGCCCCGACATTGCCAGCTGGGTCTTCAAAAGTGACGGCAACGACAGGAAGCTGTTCAGCTGGGCAGCCTGGGCCAGAAGCGATGTCAGATCGAGACCGCCTAACCCAGCCATATTCTGAAAATTGTATTCAATTCTGAAATCTAAGTTTTTCCAATTCCCCAAAAATACCCAGCATTTCTATCCGCTAAACATGCGAGCCCATATTTAAAAAATCCCCCAAATACCATATCTAAACCAGAAAATTGGATCGTAAAACTTGTTTCTATTGTCATAGTTGAGTTGGAAATTGTGAATCTTGTTAAGGCTTCGATACTCTGAAAGCTTTTTGATAGATAGTATACCCCGGTTTCAAAAGTCTTTAAAGGACGCTAATTCCAAATACCGGAAGGATTTCAGCCATGTGACTGGGCATCTATTTTTGCGCCAAAACCCACTGAATCCCCCAGAATCCGGGCTCGGATGCGGGGCCAAAAACCAGGTACAACGAGGCTAGAAATAGCCGGAAAATCCGGGGCGGATAATCCGTTCCGAATCCGGACACCAGTCAGCCTCTGCCCCACGCGGCAATCAGTCAAATTGAAATTTTTGTTTTTGACGCAAGAAAAAGCTGCTAAGGAGCGTTAAAAATAACACGATAATCCATACCAGATTCGGGAGGGATGGGCTGGGGACGATCATATGGGGGACGAAGGCTTGGCCGAGGTTGTGGAGACCATCTTCGAGTTTGGGTAGGGCGATCCGAGATCGCTGTCGGCTCTGAAACATGGTGGGTTTTCACGAGTTTAACTGACTATAACGGGTTTAACTCGATATTTTTAGACTTATCAATCCGATGCTGGGATATCAGGCTAATGGGATGCAAAGCGAAAGGACACCAAATTTTTACAGGAAAAATTTATCTTTTGGAAGTGTTTAGCTTGCACTTTAATTGGGCTGTAATAAGATATGCAAATGATAATCGAAGCGAAAAGGCGACAAAATAAAATTTTCGACAAATTAAATTTTCTATAAAATTATATTCCGACCGAAATGTAATTTCGAGGAAATGAAATTTCGTTTTCGACGAAAGAAAAATAAGCCACCACAGCCTTAAGAAATCATGGGTTCCACTAGTCGACAGTTTTTTTTCTGATCAATTTCAATAAAAATACAAACCTTGTCAACGACCCCTGCCCGGGCGAGTTATTATGCTGAATCGGGCTCGAACCCTTGCTGAGGATCTTCGACCGGATGCGCATCTTCAGGTTCGGCTCCGAGTTGACCTTCCGAGGGCGTACTCGGCGGAGGAGCTCTGGTGCGCGCTTGCACGGGTAGGGCTCGAAGTGAGGGGAGGCGACGTTGGACTGAAAATGGTACCTTACCAGGTTTTGGTACTATCCAGTACCTTTCCAACTTGCGGGCTCATCGGGGCTTGCTGATTAATTGAAGAAGATGACCAATTCTGGACCGGGCCGCTGCCTTGCGGGCTGTTCAACAGGTTCGGCTAAAAAGGAAAAATTTTTATGAGTAGCTAGTGGTTTTTGACGGTTTTATAATTGTTAATATTACCTGACTATCCCCTGATCGTCGATTTGCAATCATATTTTTCAAGCGATCTTTGGTATGTTGTGAAATTGTCTGCGAGCCGCCAAGAGCATTGTGCCGGATTTCGGTGAAACGTCTAAAAACGTGGATTTAAAGTTTAAATTTGCTATATTTTTAAGTGCACTTGAAGTTTCCCCCAATTAGTAAATAAAAACCAATTATTGCGATAAGCCCCGATTTTCATAGAACCATTAGTCATAAACCATTAGACCAAACCCATTGAGTCATAAATTCCATTAGTCATAAATCCTATTAGTCATAAATCCAGATAGTCAAAATTCTCTTAGCATCATATCCATCCTGGTCATAATTCGTTAGTCATAATTCAAATTGCTAAATTAATAGTCATAATTAATAGTCATAAATTCCAATAGATATACAGAAATGTTATGAAACTGATTGCTTGGAAATGTTATTCTTCTGCGATTATATCTCCCGTTAACTAAACCAAAATTAATAGGTTTAATGATGATCGACTTTCAGTCAAAGCCCTAGATGGAGTGATTCGAGAGGGGGGGGGGGGGGGGGGGGGGGGGGATTTCGCCCGCACTTGAAGTATCCATCAATAAAAATAGTAAAATACGAAATCAATACCCAAACCCACTTCTTTTGCGACTTCGAATGCGCGGCCAACGGATTTTCCTTAGACTCCTTGGTGTTGGTGGGGGTCTGGGGAACCGATTGAGACCCGGGACTGCCGAGGAGCGACGACATCGACGAGGTCAGATGGATGGGCACTAAAAATTGTATGTGAACTTTTTTTGCTATTTCTAGTTGCCATTTGATTTTTATGCCTCCAAAATCCTTACTCGCCGGCCCATCCGACTCATCCATTTGCTCCGGCTGCGCTGCGGCCATATTCTGCTGTTGCTGTTGCAGGGCATTGGCGAGAATTTGCTAAATTAGATTTTAATATAGTTATAAGTTATTACTATTTATTACTGCAAAAATTTATAACAAGAAAATTTAGTTTTTCAAACCTGATAATACGCCTGCAGCTGCTGGTTCAAAATGTTCTTCTTCGCCTGCTCGTAGCTGTTCATCAGGTCCTGCTGCTTCTGCTGGTAGAGCTGAAAAAAAACCGAGGTAATTTTTGGCGATTTTTGCAAAGGAGGTCAGTAGCATTTTGCAGTCATTTAATGCCCCTGAGATTGGGGGTAATTAGGCCCCCCAGGATGCGGATTCTAAAAACCAGGACCCGACTACCGAGAACAGGTGAAATTTGCTGGCTTGCAGGGGGGCGTGATTGCAAGTGGTCAGTTTTCCCGACTTGTAGGAAAATGTTGAGGTCAGATGGTACAGATGAAAAGCCCTGGCTTCCGGAAAATCACGAAAAAAATTTGAATTTTTGAAAAATCCCGAAGCAAGAGGTTGGCAACGAATAGCGGTAAGTTCAAGGAGTTCAACAGCGCACTCGGATTCTCGTATGACGGCCATTTTAATGCATCAGAAAAATTGGATTAAAAATTGTCGCGTTTCCTTGTGTAGAACATTAAGTTTTAAATCAAATTAATTAAACATTTAAAAAAATTGACTAGTGAGAGTAAAAGTTAAAAATGTGACCTTGCAATTTCGGGGCCTATAAAATAATTTTTTTAAAATTTGAATTAAAGGAGAACGGAGATTTTGCGCAATTTTTTAAACCAAGACGTAAGTATTAACTTGGAAGTTCCAGGTTTTTAAAACGCTGAGAATCCACTTAAAATCTGAGAATTCTCTCCCCCGATTTCTTTCCAGATCTTTCAAAATTTTGATCCCAACAATTTCGTACCCACAGTACTGAAAGATGTGCAAGTAGCACAAGATTTGTTTGGGTCGGTCCCCCTTCTACTCTTTTAGCTCTTTCTTCTCCTACCCTTTCTTTTCCCACATTTTCCGTTGCTTTCCACCCCACGGCCTTCCCGAGCCCAACGAACAGCACCTCTTCTTTTCCGTCGGCCGGGCGGACCGCAAATAGTTGGGGGGTCCCGCGGCGGCAAAAATAGACACCTCCGAGCCCGGGCCGGCCAGACTCCCTCTCCCAAATACCTCTTAAAGGTTCCGGGTCTGGCATGCAAGATGGCATTGCCGAAAATATTGCTCGAAATGGCATTGGAGGAGAGCGATAACATATCGGGGAATTTGGCAGTAGATTGTGGCCGGCTTTAAAGGGGATGGGAAGGCAAAAAAATGGCTGGGAAGATTTTGGCCGGCCGCGAAAAATCGACCGAAATTGGTATTTAAGCCAAAATAGGAACATACTCCGAGATATTTTTCCTTCAATCGGCTTTTAAAGGTATAAATATGCCGACTTTCGAAGTAGAATTAGCGACATCAACGTATTTTGTCTTTAAAGAAATAAACTGGTTTTGGGCAGAAATCGACACTTTTCGACAAGAAAAAGATGGCAGAGGTTGTAGAGGGTTCGCTAAAAATGATTCTAGCAGGAAAAGAATACACGTTGTGTTTATGGAAATTTTTAGTGGGATTTCGACAAAAATCGATACTTTTGACAAGAACAAGCTAGTATGGGCTCCCCTATAACTTATCTTTACGCAAAAACGGCTTGCGAGCCAACGCTCTTCGAAATGGCCCTAATTACCATCCGTCGCTATGCTTATGCTTTTCGCTGCAGCCACCTTCCCTCATTTCGTTTCGTTTTCTGTGCGAAACCCCCTGGAATATTCCAGCAGCTATCCCTTTGCCTCGTCCGGAATTCCGGATCCCCGCGCCGGCACCTCTCGTTCCTTCGACCCTATTACGCCCCAGGCAGGAGATCTTTGGCCAAGACAGCCCGGGGGCTGGCATTTGGAGTGTAATGACTACAATTTGGTGTGCGGGATCGGGGCAAAGGGAAATGGACTTCCGCCCTTTTTCGAGTATAGGTAGGTAATCCCCAAGGTCTGGCCGGTGGGGCTACTCGGAGAAAATTGAGCAGCTGCTGTTCTGGTTCAAAGAGGTGCGGTATTCCCACGGTTTTTGCCCGGTACGGAAAAAAGCAAATTGCGGTGATTTTTCTAATTTTGGAGCGGCTGACGCGCGGCAGGGGGACTTTTTCTAAGAGGGCAAGAGAAAATAGTTCGGGTAATGTCTTTTCATGCAAATTAGCAGCCGACATTTTGTTTGTAGATTTTATATAGGATTTATGGGTTTTTGTAGTAAATTTCAATTGAAACATAATTAAAAAGTGTTCCTTTATTCTCCAATTATTTTCAGAATATTCAAAGATCTACAAAAGATTGTTAGCAAATTTACACGACTTAAAAAGCGAATTCCTTTCGAATACCGACATCAAAAAATACCGACAACGAGAATATCAACATCAAGAATCCCAAGTGGTTTTCAGCTCCTTAATGTGTCGGCTTTTTGAACAGCGTTTTAAATGTTGATATTCTTTCTGATTCCTTGCAAAATTCGCGAAATCCACGAGCTCTACGCCAAAAATTGAATACCAGAAGCGTGCAGCTTTCACAATTTCAAGGTAAGGTCACCCTCGATCCCGCTCCACTCCCCCATTTCTAATAATCCAGCCCGCGCCCGGGCTTCACATTATACTCGGTTTTTCGCCTTCCCCTCTTCGTGCCAACTATTCCCGGAATTGCCCGGAATTGGCCATGCAGGAGGGAGGGTGAAGGAGGACGAGGAGAGACAAATTACTACTCAGGGCATCAGCCGGTGGATGGGCCCCGCTGGCTATTTTGGGCTCGTCTATTTTTGGATGCGGGCGGGGAGTGGGTCTCTGTGGGTCCCGCTTCTGAGGGGCCATTAGATATCTGGGGGGCTGAGGAAAGAGGCGGGAGGTCCACGGGATCAGCTCGTTTTCCTACTTTTAGGGTTGTTGGGTTGCTGTTTCTTGGTGGCTCTGCGTCTCTAGCAACTCTCTCTCTCTCTCTCTCTCTCTCTCTCTCTCTCTCTCTCTCTCACCCACATACAGCCCCAATTACCACCTCCTTCTCCAGGGCCGCCCTGCCCCCCCCCCCCCACCCCCTGGTGTCCATTTTTTGAGCTCAACCTCCCGGCTATGTTATCCTCATTTTCCCGGATCCTTGGTTCCCCCAGCCGGGGGGGGGGGGCAGAAATGAGTTTTCCATCCCCTGGAAAATATCCATTAACGGCTATATAGAATTTGGCCCGGTTTTTGGCGGCTATGTTCCGAAAATAGGGGATGGGACGGGGCCGCAAAATTAGATTCGCCGAGGGGCAAAGTATCGTGGATGAGGGGGATGCTTTGAGTTCCGATATACGTGAGATTGTAGAAGGGCAAGACAGGGCGAGATAGAGCGCGCAGAGAGGGAGCGACAGAGCGGTGTGAGATAGAGAGGCGAGAGTTAGATAGAGAGGCACGGAGCCTCGTCTACTATGTAGAAGGGCAAGACAGGGCGAGATAGAGTTAAATGTGATGTTGTATCAACTCCGATCCGTTCAAATCAAATCCAGCCGATTGAATAATTTGAATAAGACCTCACGAAATAACCCAACAGTCATGTTTGTAATCGCTCTTCTATAATCCTGCCTTTGCATGGTCCCAGACGTCCCAGTTAACGATTCCGATGACATTTCCTATTGTTTTGACCCTTTGAGCTTTCCGAAGAAAACCATAGCGCAGGCTAAATCTGACAAAATAGAACTGTATTGTGGCGAATTTTTGGTATAAAAGAACATCAATGCGCCCCATGAATTATTCGAAAAGGACACTAAATGTGCAGAAAGGGACGCTACAAAGAAACCCTCCAAACCGCTGATTTCAATTTGCATCTGATAAACTACTGAATTAGTTCAAATCCCAAATCAAATCATTTGATTTGGATTTGGTATACCTAAGTTCAAATCAAATCGGAGTTTGTATTTGAAAGTATGAGAACTTTCGTCACTACAACTTCCATGCCTATTCAAATCAAATCAATTTGAAGCCGATTTGATTTGAATAAGCGCCACTCTATCGTCTACCTAGAACTTCAATAGGAAAAACTTGAGAACATTTAAGGCCTACGGAAACCTTAACAGAATACGATATAAGTCCAGAAATACACATAATAAAGACTGATATACAAAACGTAATCTTAAACTTGCCCCACCTGCTGTATCAACCCGATCCGCTCAGCAGCTCCATTCAAATCCAATCCCGCGGCCAGAGCCGCAAAATCCGGGATCGCCGGCGCTGCCTCGCCTAGATATAAGGAGTTATTTTTATAGCCTTTTTTAATACGTCTTTTTTTAATAAAGTACGCACTGGACTCGGTGGTGGTGACAGGTGGTCCGCCATCGGACATTTCCCCCCGTCAGAGGCCGGATGGGAGGATGCAGCTTCGGGAGGAGGCTCCTTCGTTGGGCCCGTGGGGGATGAGCTGGAAAATTAGGAACTTATGGATTTGGCTTCAATGGGCCTTTAAAATGGAATTGGAAACGTAAACGGACTGTAAAAGTACAAGCAAATTGGGGGTCCATACGAGAAAAATCGTTATATTTAGTGAAAAGGAAGCTTTAAAATGGCCGTCATTAGCATACCTTTTCGAGAAGGGCAAGCTAACAGTGTTTATTTAGGAAAACTTAGAAAACGTTTAAATGGAGTTAGCCAAACAAAGTTCTCAATGAACAATTGAAAATCGCTACTTTAGTAATTCATAATAATTTAATAATAATAATTCTTAATAATGCATTTTTCGGGGTAAAAATTTCGAAAAACTGGAGCCGGAAAACTCGTAGACGGCCGATTGTCGGAGCTGCAGATTTACAATTTGTTTTTGCGCAGTCTTAATTGGCTGTAAAAATCCAAAAAACATGGAGATTTAAACATTAAAGGTATATACAAAGTAAAATCGTCAAAAAACCGAAAAGCTGAGTTTCCAATCCTTAGAGAAGCTCTAAGGTGTGCTTTCATACCAAAAATGACCCGACGAGACAAATCCAAAAATCGGAGAATCCTGAGCGATGTCTGGAAGCCGCGCGGCGCCCCGTAAAAGGCGAAAAATCCGGGGCTTCTCCCCAGAGAGCCCAACAAATCCTTTCCGGAATTCCATGCCCGCGTCTCGACTCCTTAATCCCGTGATTTCCCCGGGCATTTTCTTAAAGAAATGACTGCCGCATAGACCCAAAGCCGATCAATAATTACAGGAGCACGAGAGGGAGAGGCCGGATGATTTTGTGTGTTTGCCGTTTTTCCCGGGGGCTGACCGGAAATCAGCAAAATCGCCCAATCGGGCAGAGCAAGAGGGGGGGGGGGCACTGGCGATCCGGGGCGGTTGTTTTTATCGGCTTTCCAGTGGTAGTGGCCGATCGGGCATGGGTTTTGACGTAGAATAGCAAGAGAACGGCTGGCGGGAGAATCCGGGATATTTAAGGAATTTGTGTTATAATGGGGGGCATCGATCGTCAAAGGTCCGTAGCGTTTTTCAAAAAAAGGGCTTTTTTAATTTGTATGAATGGAATTGAATTGCGCATTAATAGAGTCTACGTATGGAGGCTAGAAAAATTTTAATGAAGTATGCCTTAAATAATAATACAACACCTAAAATCACCTGAAAATCAGAAACCGCGAAATCCGGCTATTTTTTACGTACGAAGGGCAAATTATATCAAACCCACTACGTTGTATCTCACAAAAATGACGCTAAAAATAAATAAAACATAGAACCTAAAATACCACTAATTTTCAAAAATGCAAAATGAACTGATAATAATGGGCACCACGATTTCGCAAGGCTGCGTTACCCAAAAAAATGTTTGCGACGACGTCATTTCGCATAACGGCAGCTGAAATTTGGGGTTGTAGCCGTACGCCAAAAAAGGGCACCATCAAAACGGCAATAATCATAGGGAATAAGTATGGTTTTTTGAAGCACTATGGGTGTTCTCTAGGTGGGCAAGGGACAAGGGGAGGGAGAGAAGTGATACTTTCCTAAAGAGTTCTCCGTGTCTTGGACCCTGGCCCCAAACTAGCCCAATTATAACAAGGCGATACACCTCGGGATCGCCCGGGCTCACGTGCTTCTTCTGGGGTGGCCAGTAGCCGGTGAGGCGGAGCATAACTCGTCTCTCTTCGACCAAATGGGCCCAATTTCCTGAACCGATAATTCCGGCCAAAAGTTCACTTTTTCTGTGTTAGCAGGAGTTCAGGTATCGTTTGCGGCGTGGAAATTGGTCAACGCAGAAAAAAACTGAAAAAACTGAAAAATCGTAAAATAAAGAATGGGCGAATTTCTAAATGGACCAGAATTTACTTCCAACCTCAAAAAGTAGGCATCATTTTTAGATTATTTTATATATACAAAAATATAGGAATCTACAAATATAAGAATTTCGTAGGAATGAGTATATGTGTTCAAAAATGCCGCAACTCTGAAAATTATATATATTAGCGAGGCCAGGACTTTGGGAAATACGCTTCAAAGCAACGGTTGTCGGAAAGAAAAACTTGCTAATAAAGCTTAAATATGACGAAAAACCAAATATGCAAATTAATCATCACATTATGGAACCCGCAACACCGGAAAAATGGAAAATCGGAAACGGACACCCAGAAACCGAACTATCAAAATAGCTCCGACCAAATTGATCGCCTAATCCCAACGTTCTTTCCGAGATGACGCTCTTCCCTGTAATGCGTAGTGCAGCGAAAATCCAAAAATAGACCCGTTATAGCCTAGATTTTGGTATCATTCCGGCCAACCCGCCAGGAATTTTCGATTCAAAGAAGCCCCCCGCCGGCCGGCTATGGTCGGAAATGAGGGGGGATCTGCCGGCAAAAAAGGACAGAGGAGGACGAGTGGAAATGAGGCTCGGATTAGCGGGTCGATCCCGGATTGAGGGCCGGCAAGAGGAATCGACGGACATGCATGGATTTCGGCTATTTTTAGAGCACACACAGCCACACACACACCTGATATCACGAGGGCCTCTTCCCCTTCCCTTCCACCCCTTTCCCAGATACACCGGAAAATGGACCGGCAAATGGAGCGCCAGGACACAAAATGACAAAACGTTTTAAGGGGGCAGGGGGCTCCGATTGGTCTCCACGCGAATGTTTTAACGAGGAATTTTAGAAAACAATGGGACGAAAATTCTGAATCTGGCGGTGAAGCGAAAAAAATGGGTTTTTCAAGGAAATCGGGAAGGACAAGAGGTCACCGGCAAATTTCCTCACGTTTTTTTATGCAAATTAAAGAAAGATTTCTAAACTTAATAGAATAATCATTAGAAATTATAATTTGAGTGTTATACGAGTGGTTTTAAAGCAGAAAAATAGTAACAGGAGATTTAGATAAAACGTAAACCAGTAATTAATCTTACGCGGCCTTAAAGATTATATAAGTACCAATATTTTCTGCATTCGATAAATTTTGGCTCGTTAAAATAGTTTAGAACATATTTAAGAGCTGCCAAAACCATAAAAAAATTTGTATCTTCTCATATGTCGTCAGTCGCACTTAGCAAAACAGAAAAGCATCTATAAAAGTGTAAATCGTAATTATAAAAGTCAAAAATATTGATTAATAAACTCTTTTAGTGCCATCGGATAGCGCATTAATAATTTCCGTGGGCAAGAGACGTCTTGACGCCAGTTTTGCAAGGCAAAAATGTGCTATGAGAATTGATAACAGGCTCGGGAGACGTGAGAAACGACGTCAAAGTGGAGAAGGAACGTCGAAGCGCAAAGTATCAAGCGAACTTAGATGAAAGAAAGCACGGAAAGTTCTTGAAATTAAAAACTCAAGCGTAATTGTGGTGATTTTTCAATGGTTAATGGATGCAGAGGAATTGCAGATGTCAGAAAATAAAAAAAATATCTTCAGAACCCCAAAAATATTTCTAAAAATGGCAGCTTCACGCGGTCCTGGGGTCCCCCCTGGGTTGAGGCTAGAGCCAGGCGACGAGGCGGCTGTGCTGCTTTCCTTTTTCTTTTTTTGCTTCCTCTCTCCGGGGGAGCGCAGCGCAGCTGCGTGGCGGTCCGGCCGCCTCTTCTCCGAATCCCTCCCCAACCAGCCGGCCAGTCCGGGAATGCTTTAGTCTCTCTCGGGGGGCCTCGCTTTCTGTGTGCTCTCTGCTCTCGCCCACTCTCACGCTTCTCAGCGTCAAGCGGAAAGTCGCGGCAAAGGCGTGCTCTCGCGCTAGCCGTCGAAGAGCAAATTTCTCGCGTGTCTCCGGGGTTCTGGGGGTCTCTGCGGCGACGAAAAATACGGGGACCTCTGGCGTGCACATATATAGGTTATAAAAGAGTGAATTTCTTATCGAGGTTGAGGTTCGCAAGAAAAACCTCAAGTATCTCCGGATTTGAAGAAAATCCTACAACATTGCATGATCTTCTAGAAACTGCTGCATATTTTAAAAAAAATCAAAACGCCTCTTTCTTATAAAATTTTAGGTTGTCGAAAAAATAGCGTCGGCGGCAATATTTTAATGGAATTCGAGCCTCTCGACAATGGTTTTTTAATAGATTTTTCTCTTCAGACCCTGAATATCATCTTTGTCTTAAGCTTAAGCCCCTTTAGGTATTGCTCACACACACTCTCTCTCTCTCGCTCTCTCGCTCTCACTCTATTTCACGCTCTCTATCTATCACCCTCTCGCTCTATCTGTGGCTCTCTCCCCCCCCTTCCTACGCTCCTTTGCATCGCCAGCCCGCCGAGAGCGCGAAGAAATGCCATATCTTCGGCTATTTTTAGCCACAGCCGAATTTGGAAGCAGCAGCGAGCGACGGCCCGAGAGCCCGGGCTCTCCCCATCCTCAACCACCCGAAACGACCAACGCTCGCCCTCCACTCGAGTCTACCCCGGGGTGGAACCTCCCGAAATACCCCCCACCGATGAAATATGCAAATGTGCACTTTTTGAGGGGCATACACCCGAAATTACTGATGTGAGGCGAGAAAGGGAGAGCCTGACAAGGGACGAGAATCGGCGATCCTCGATGATTCTGGAAAATGAAATATGACGGCGAAGAATTTTCAGAAAACGGCCGCCATGGATCATGAAATTGATGGGGTGAACTGATTTGAGGCGAGACCATCGAGAGAGTGAGAGAGGGTAGGGAGAGCGAGAGAGAGAAAGAGAGATAAAGCGGCGCGAAACCATGCCCCAGGGCACGCAACTTTGCCCCCGGCAATTCAAATGGCATCGCCTGTGCCGCGTAATACCTTCTCGTCCAAACTCCAAGACACACATACGAGAAATTTTGAAACGGATTCTAGCCCATCTTCTGCAGAATGTTTCACTAATTCCAAATTTGTTTTCAATTTTTACCAAATAGCCCGATTCCAAAAGTTGTAGTAATTTTTAGGCCCGCAGATTTCGTGCGATTTTAAGAAAATTTGCTAGAAAATTTTATTCTGATTTGAATTGTCTTTTTCCTTAGTGCGCGACTAGTTTTAGAATGCGAACAAAGAATCAAAATAAAACCGGGGATTCCCTTTAATTCTTTAATCCCTTTAATGATTCCTTTTAATGATTTAATTCCCATCAGAAAAAAATCGCAAGGCGATCGTATCGCCAAGCTATAGGTCTTCGATAAGCTTTAGTTAAGAAGCAGAAAATTTGAAAATGCTGAAGCTATTCTGGAATCCTCATCGAATTTTGATCATCCTGGACTTTTTAATTATCAAATTGATCCGAGAACCACCGAGATCGAGAGATTGGGTGCCTAACAGCGCATTACGACATGTAATCGCCACGCGCTCATAATGTCGTTTTGGCCCCAAAAACTTTTCGGGTTTACTAAAAAAGTTTACGGTTTTTTGTAATGAAATCACTTGTCTCGTACTTCTCGACTTTTTTGACCAGTTGGTTCAATCCCCGCACGCACGAATTTTGACTTCAGAGTTCCTTTAAAATAGCTAAAAACCTTTGAACTGGGGCTTCGACAACGACTAGAGAGCGAATTAGAAATCGGAAAGTAATTTTTTCAACATCTAGGTTCCATTTCCAAACAACACTTCGTCCTTGGGTCTCTCTACGTTTAGCCCTTGTTAGGTCATGAGACGTCTGATTCGGAATTCATCTTAAAATAATCTTTTCACACTACGCCTCTCACATTTCGTGCCTTAAGAAAACAACAACAAAATTACAGATGGCGCTGAATTTCTGTGAATTCCCCGATCGAGCTTCAACACAAGATTTTGCGGCGCATGGACATTAAAAGCTTCTTCAGGACTGCCAATGCTAGCAAGACGGTGCTAGAAGTCGCCAAGGATTGCCGGAACAAATATTGGGAGGTGGAAATTGACTATGGCTATGGAAAACTGACGATGAGTCTGGAATGGGAAGGGAAGTCGATCACGGACAAGCAGACATGGGTCTTACTCTTCCATAACGCCGTGGTGGAAACGCTCCGAATCGACGAGGCCTTTCCTGCGGAAATCGACATTCGTTGCTACGACGCAATGCTTTACGTATACCACGGCAACAACGATCTGGCCATGGCCAAGCGTCACAAACCTCCCGGCAAGTATGTTATGCTCAGCACCTCGACGATACCATCCGATCCGGAAACACTAGAGTGGCTAAACGACTCGGTGGATGAGGAATTAACAGCGTCGCTCGAAGCCCCGTTCCCAGAATACATAGCATTAAAGATGCGCACCCTGACACTGGAGGTGAGAATGAATTTTTCGCGAAACGTATCGTGCCAAACAAGTTGATTTTTTGACAGCAGAGAGAGAGCGAGAGAGAAAGAGAGAGCGAGAGATGGAGAGAGAAAAAGCGAAAAAATGTTTAGTAAAGAGATAACGAGAGGGAGACAGAAGACAGAGCGAGAGAGAGAGAAAGAGAGCGAGAACTAAAGTACAGGGTGTCCCATAAAACCCCCCCCCCCTCTTGCTCGACGCAAAAATCTCGGATCGCACTGATAGTTACACCATTCGAAAGCTCTTGAAATGGCGAGTTTGCAACAAACCTCAAAAGATGTTTTACTATTTAAACGCTCCATTTACAACGTGCTAAAACAATTCCGGCCATTTATCTGGGAAAAATTGAGGAACATCAGAGCGTATGCATCTTCAAAAACGCGCAAAAATGTGCAAAGTGGCTTGAAAAATAGCGGATTTAAATAGAAACTTGATTCTGAAATTTGTTTCAAGGGCTTTCTAATGATGTAAAGATCATTCCGACCCGACACTTCTCCGCCGATTTACAGGGTGTTCTTTGTTGGGACCTCCGTATAGCCAAACTTCAATCTTATTACAGATCGAATACCGGATCGTCGAGCCGCTTATCGGACTCTACGCTGAGATGGTCGTCGAGGAATGGTTGCGTGGCGAGCGTGAAATTCATCACGTCGAAGCGGGGCGCTTCCGCTATCCAGTCGAGGCCCCCATGCCGGCATATTTTGACCATTACCCGTGCATGACGATGGAGGAGGATAGCTCCACCTATTTTCGCATCGTGCGCGCCGACGGTGCGGTGCTGATTGCCAGATTGTCCGATACCATGCGTTACGTGGCAATTAGTGACGTTGAACACATCCAATTCGACGATGCCGATGCGGTATTTAACGAGGATATTATTGAATTCGCCAATGGTAACGAGGATTTTTACGATGTCTATGGCGAAGTTGATGATCATGATGAGGATGACGCCGCTGATGAAGAAGAAGATGATGCTGTTGACGATGGCGATAAAGGTAGTAATGATGATGACGATACTGATGCTGCTGCTGATGGTGATAATAAATGACTCTTAAGCATCAAAAATTTGCAAAGAAAATCCGGTTTTAAGGTAACATGGCCTTTTGAGCATGTCGAGAAAGACAACTCTAAGTGTATAAAAAATCTGGCTCATTTCTTACTGAGAATAAATCGCAAGGTAATATAAAGCAAGAAACATAGAGAAAGTAAGTGAAAAAGAGAAACTGAGAGAGAGAGAGAGAGAGAGAGAGAGAGAGAGAGTGACAGGGAGTGACAGAGAGAGTGCGAGGCAGAATGAGCGAGATAGAGAGCGAGAGATGCAGAGGGAGATAGAGAGAGAGTGAGAGTGCTGAGAGAGTGAGAGTGAGAGCGAGAGAGAGAGTTAGAGAGAGAGATGGAAAGCTAGTGATAAACGTCCCAAAGATGGCCCTAAACGACTAGAACCATCCATAACACTAGATGAGCAGAAAAACTGTTGTTCCTGTATTTTTTCCAAAAGCGTGACTGCTCCAAGAATGGAAACCAAGTCCATGCCAGAACATTGACCACTGCCAGGTTCCTCAAGCGCAACACCCCCAGAATTATTGAGAGAAGTAGCTGGACTTCCTTGTTCAAAAAGATAGCTAGAATCCCCAAAAACTTGCTTTTCGCACGTATCCGGGAGCCTCGACAGCCGTAATTGTGGATGAACTTCCGGTATAGTGAACTTTGTGGAACATTTTGCATGAGGCTCGGGAATTTAAATACAAATGGCGAAGACAAAGATCAATGGAAAACCAGGGGAAAGCAGGGGCATTTATGATGCGATCTAAAAAGGGATAACGTTTTAGTAATGATATTTTTGTATGCTTTTCAGGGCTTAAATCCTAGAAAAAAAGCGATGGATAGGCAAAGCTTAAAGATTTGATGAATTCACTGTGTTCCTTACTTTTCAAGAAACATATAACGTCAGATAACAGGTAGCCGCGAGAGACTGAAAATACATACAATCGGGGTCTTGCTTAGACTAAACCCCCATATGACAACAAAAAATCATCAAACTTCCGCCGATCCCACCCAAAATGCGCACTGCATGACGGAGACAAACAAAATAGCCTCCCGGCTGCGGATGACAAGTACTACACGGCAAAACTTTTACGTCAAGACCAACCCGAAACAATCATGCACCTTTCCAAAAATAGTAATGACAAGTAGACATCCAATATCGTCTTGAATTACACGATTAACGGCAGAAACGTATTAAGAACCCGAAAATTCTCGCGGCTCCAAATAAGCGGTGACCAGGCTGTTTTTCAGGGGTGGTTCGCGTGATCCGAAAATATGACACGGTCCCAAAATAGCACCAGGGAATTAAGGCGCCAAAAATACGCTGCACCCGCTGCGCGTCAGCTGGGTTTGTGTGTAGAAATGGCACCAGAAAAATGGTGAGTTTAAAAATTCGAATTAGAAAGTCTAAAATAGGGAGAACGGAGTGGTCGGGCTTTACAAGGAACTTTTTTCTTAAACATAATGCACCGAAAAAACATTAAAATTAAAGTTAGACGATCGAAATCACGATTATAACTGAATTGTCAAGGAAAATATAGCAAAACAGAACCTGTCAACCGCTTTAAAGATCGCTGGAAGTGGGAGAATCGACTTTTATGCTACGCTGGGTCTCGACAGCTATGCAAGAAAACTAAAGACGACTACTGAAATTTTCGCTTTCTGTTTTTCGTGCTTCAAAAGTGAGAAGTTACGAGCTTAAAGGGCTTATAATTCGTTGCGATACCTGTCGCTTCCTAGTCTAGCTTACTGGGTCGATTTTTTTTCACTTGCGTGTCCCTTTAAAACTAATAGTAGGATAACTTCAGAAGTTTGACAAAATACAAAGATATTTGAAAGTAGCATAAAAAAATAGACAGCGGATCCGTATCTTGTATTCCACCGCTTACCGCCCACCCCATAAATAAAGTTCGCCAAAAAAAAACACCAAAAATAGCCCGGGGGATAAAAGATTACCACCCAAAAATAGGCTACCACCAGCTGGTGGTGTCCCGTGTGTCAACACATCTGATTGCCAATTCAGAAAAAAAACGGCCGGGGCCGGGGCCGGGCGGGGGTGCCAAAAATAAACCAAATTACACGGGGCTAGAGCGCGGTGGGGGCAGTAATTTTTTCGCCTCCTTACCGGCTTCCTCCCACAAACAACGACATATACTGGGGCGGCCGCGATAAGCAGCCAATTTTGGGCTTCTCCCTACAAGGGGGCGGAAGCCAACAAAACCTTTTTTTAGTGGATAAGCAGAACTTAGGTGGATTCAGGGAATTTGGGAGGAGTATAGAAATGGAACCCGGGGCCAAATCGAGTAATGGGGCTTGTTAGGACCGCTGGGACCGAGGCACGAAGGTAAAAATTAAGGCGAATTAGAGGCAAAAATAGCCTGTGAAGTGGACTACAAAATTTCCGGGCGTTGGACGGACCCGGAAATGATGAATGAGTCAGACTACATACATTTGGACTACACGATGCGCCGGAAGTACGTTTATGAACTGTAGCCAAGGGGGTTTTACTCGGTTTTCAAACCCAAAATAATCATGTCTCCGGTTTTTAACTCCGTTTAAAGTTAATTTGGTTGTGTTGAAATGAACGCAGAAAAATGACATGAAGTCAGAAGATTTCAACAAGCAGACATTCCTAATCCCTTTAAAATCCTCCTTAGAATGAATCTATATTAATGTGCCATTTAGAAAGCAATAAGTAAACAGGGAAATTAATAGCAGAAAAAATTAAGCGGGTAATTTGTAGATAAGTAAAAAAATGCAAAATCGTAAAAAATGCGTTTATGATTTAAATGCCAAAAATAATATTGAATAGGCCCAAAACGTAAATTAAGGGGAACTCAATTTTCAGTAACTGACACTCAGTAATAAAGCTTAAAAAGTTTTCTATGTCGGAAATTCGACAGCCTAATTGCCGGATCAATGCACAAACAAGTCCTTCCCCTTGGCGCGCCAAATTACGGCCACCACCCCCAATTTGCTGATAGGGGCGAGGGAGTCGCAGGTAAATTGGGCGAATTTTTGTGCCCGGATGCTCCCGTGATGCGCCCCGCTTTTATCACCATGTAGAAACTGGCATTTTTCTGACGCGACCCGCTTAAGGAATAGCCAAGAGTTCAAAAATTCATTTTTACGTTCTTCCGCGAGGAATTAAGCTCTTTTTTACGAATTGATCCCAATACCGGCAGGTCCCTGATGAGATACCTTTGGTTACCTTAGATACCTAGGCCTAAGCCTAAGCCTTGTCAACTTTTGTTAATTTTCAACCCCTCAGCCGTCTGACAACTACCTGACGACTACCTCGACATTCAAATCCGCCCCGAAATCGCAAATTGCCCACTTCCGGATGGCTGTCATCTCGACTTGATGCGTCAACAATAGGGGATGAGTACCCGGGTATTCTGTACGGTTTTTACCGCAAAAACGGTCGCTTACCGGCTATACCAACGTCGACTATTCAGCGCTGACCTCGAAATGCCAAGCGGGCAGTTTGGGACAATAATTTATGGTACTGCACAGCTATGAGGTAAGCTTGACCGAGTTAGTATGTGCTTTCAGTTTTGAGTATACTTTTGGGCTCCGAGTTACCACCATGAAGCCCATTTTCTTTTTGCAGCTCAAATGTCGACTTCCGCAAACCCTCAATCTTCAAAACACAACCCCTAGTTCACCTCCCGATCCCCCAAAAACGATCCACAACACTTCCGGTCGGTATGGCACCTATTATTTGATAGGGATGTCCGGTGGCGGGGGGGGGGGGGGGTTGAAAGTGTCGTTGTGCCCTCCGGCGCCTTCTTGTCCCAAGCTCTTGTCGCACAGTTGGCGACAAGCCACACCTAAAGACGCCGACGCCTCGGGGCAATAGACTGACTGTTGTAGGGGGAAAGTGTTGCGTAATTGATGGGAAAACAAGATGAGCACCTATTGTCTTGGTTTGGTGGCTAAAGCGGAAGGTTAAGAGGTCGGGGTGTGAAGCTTGGGAAGCGTAAATAGGGGTTTAAGGTAGCTTATTAGCATATTTGAGGGTATCTACAGTTTATCTTTGTCTTTGGTTGGTCTATATTGGCGAATTAAAAGTAGAGTTTCATTGTTCAGTAATATACCATATATGGCTTGGAAAATTCGCAAATGTGAGGGTTAACGTATTTGGTAATTCATGTTTTCTGTATCCGCTATATACAATTTTATCTTTAGATGCGCTTAAAAGCAAATACATTGAAATTTAGTATAAATCATGATAAAAATTCGTGTAATCAAATAATAATACTTTTCCTTTTTAATTTTGAGCAAATATTACGAGAATTGCTAGTGTATTTACTGCTTTTTAATCTATCTTCTATTCGGCAAAATTAGGTTAATAAAGCGTGACCCAGTCGGAAGTTCAGCGCTCCGAAATAAATCCATCCCATACACGAAATCCGGAAACCCCGAAACGCCCGGCTCCCGGACCGTCGACCGGTCCTGTCCCAGCGATCCGTGCGGACGGACGGTCGGGCGCACGGACATTAGAAATTTATATATACTCTGAATTCTATGCTCCCGGTGGCGGACAAAAAGCCGCAAGTTCCGGGGGTTCAGCTGAGCCTCGGGGAAATATTGAACCCCACCACGTTTTTCCATTACCTGCCCCCATACCTCCTGGCCGACTTGTTGCGCAACGGCATATTGGGCCCCGTTTGGGCCCATCAAACGGCTGCGCCCAAAAACCGAGACTCTCCCCCATCTAGACCCTAATAATTATTCTTTCTTCGCCTTTCAAAGTCCATTCAGGGGCCCATAATTGGGTTAGTGGCCGGGGCGTAATTGTTGTGAAAGAGTGGTTGAAAGGGACCGCCTGGAGGGAGGGATGGGCCATACGACCGTTTGACCCCTGTTGCCCTCCCTTGCATCGGCATCCGCATCCGGGTGTGATCTCGGCGTCGCCTTAATTGAGTGAATGGGCATTGTTGGAAGTTGGATTTAGGGAGTGAGCTGAATTAAAGCGGTGAAGTGAAAGCCGACGCAATGGGATCATGGTGTGGGTCTTTAATTCGATGGATTCGATTACGGCATCAAAACATTCAGCACCAGCATACGATGAAAATCACGTTGAACCCCGGAGTAAAGCCAACAATTACCCGGAACCGATCTGGACCTAAAATTTGCATCACAGGATACCTCTTAGCAAAACAGTCCTATGTCGCGATCTCGAAATGGCCCAGTTAAAAAAAAAGAATTAAAAAAATCTTGGTGTCAATTTTAGTGCGATTTTTCAATTTTCTTAAGCAAGGTGGTTCTCCCACTTGAATCAGAACCGTTTTTCAACCAGGTTTGGAAAAATTGGAGAGAAATCCTTTTTTTATCAAAGCGCAGTTTGTTCTGAACATGATCTGTTAATTGGTTTTTCTTAGCTATTTCTAAAATATTTATAGGGATTCAAAACATGCGATTCTTCGGTTTTTTTTTGGTAAAAACCCTTGTAATTTCTTAAAAATGACTATTTGGCCGTTTTTGTGAAACCAGATTGGGAATCAGCGCAAATTTCTGCACAAATCGGCCAGGTTCCGCCTCAAGGCTCATTTCAGACTAAAAATGTCTCCTTGTCAGTTCAGGCCAATTTCCGGCACTTTCCAAAGAACAGCATCTCCGGGTTCAACAGTTCCGCATCCCTCACATTCAGAAACTTGACTCGTTCTCCGAGGTTCCCTTTCTAAAATACCAACATATTTCCGGCCCCCGCCTGCCCTTCAGAGAAATGCTGAATCCTTTGCCGTTCCGGCAGCATTGTGCCCACCGGCGGAAATTGGGTCCAAATTACAGTGTCTGGGCGGCATCACGACCAACGCCTGTGGATTTTTTGCCGCACGCTTGGCACCATTTTCAGGCAGAGGCAATGGGCCGACAAATGGAGACACGGTAGTGAATGGCGGGGTGCTTTGTTCGGCAGGTGGTTTTCAGGGGGTACTTCGATACTTTGAATGACTCTGCAGCTTTCTCTCTCACTCTCTCTCTATCTCGCTTTCTCGCGCTCTCCCTCTTTTTTCTACCTGTGTCTCTATCCATCTATCTATCTATCTCTCTCTCACGCTCTCTTTGAGATCTTGGGATACTGTAGCAGGTGCGATGACCAAATGGCACTTAAAAGCCATGAAAACGCTTCAAAGCCCCTGCTCCTAACGATAAAAAATGAAAAAGGGTATGCGCGCTCCTATATGCCTAAAATCCTATGAACACGCAAATCGTCTCTGCTGGATTGCCTATACCTCAAGAATTCCCAGATTTTTCCAATCACTCTTGGATGCAAATTTTACGCTTTTTAGATCGCTTCCCGCCCCTAGATAATTTTCACGCAATTCCATTCCTCTATTTCCTAATTTCTCCCCAGGTCAAGTGTTGGCCTTATCTCCCCGTTCCCCCGTTCCGTTGCGACCATAATAAACGATGATGGCCGTCGGGTTATCTCCACCACCGATCTGTTGCTCGCCATCGACTCGGCCAGCTGGCAAATATGCCAGCGACGGTTTTGCGCCATAGCCTCGTCCAGTCTAGGAACGGACATTAATTCCCTCCGTTCCAGCCATTTCGCGCCATCCGTTCGTTGGCTGGTGGTTGCTGTAATTAGTGCATTGCACAATCATCAACAGGCTGTCTGTGTCTCTGTCTTTCTCTTTCTTGCCATTCCAGGGATATCAAGGACAAGGCGGGTGCGCAACCTCAATCATTGTCCTTTGGGGAAATGGACCATGTTGAGGGTTGGAGCGGGTTACGGTAGCGGCGGTATTGCTACGATGACTTGATAAAAAATTAATAAGCAACGCTTAAGCAAAGTGTATAAAGAACATTACGACAATAATAATTTTAATCAGTATTTTCACGAAGTTACAATGTATTTTAGGGCTAATATGCTCAAATCGAATTCCCTCGAATTTTTGTAGGAGTCTAGACTTTGCGATTTTGAGCCTTTTTGCCTTAAAATGCGCTGTAATTTCTTGGAAATGCTGATTAAGCAAATTTGGAAGACAGATTCGGAATTAGCGCAAAATTCTGCACAAGACCGTTTTGGTTGTGCTCAAAACTGGGATGTCACTCGAAAACGTCGCCATGTAAGCGCCTTTTGCCGATATGGTATTTCGTCTAAAATCTGTGCACCTAAATTCCGTTTCGCGCAATAAACAGTTCGCCTAAAATTTTTGTCATTTTCATGACTCTATTTTGCAGAAAAACCAGGCTCACCAGACCAGACCACTAGACATTAGGCGGCACGGGTTTAGGTGACATGGGATTTACTAAAAGCTGACCTACTCCAAACCTTTAATGTTACTTTTTCTTCCTTAATTTCCGCCTCTCACTATTTCCAGACAAACCCCCAGCCCTCCTAACCAGTCCGATTTGCGGCCCTTGGCCTGGTTAGCGCCGAGCTCCATTCGAGTGTGGCTCCTCGGAAAATGCGGTGACAATGGGCCCCCACCACCACCAAACGTGTCTGTGTATGGACACGACCAAGTTGACACCATGCATGCTAAATAGTGGCCCACGCCCGCTTTTGCCCGGCTATGAGAGCCCCCCTCTAAAGCAGGGGAGTTAGACCCGCGAAATCAGCCGCAGTCACCGGGCGATTGTTCCGGGGCGTGCGAGCGGAACATGTGTATGCATGGCGATACAGCTTGTCCGTGTCGGAGGTGGTCGCCACGAACTTTGCGATTAGTATCGCCTCGGAAAGCTGGAATTGGCGGGGTCTGCGATGTCTGGAATGGAGCCGGAAATAGTGCATGGATTCATTAAATATTGTTTTAGAGATTTAGGTTGTTTTTAAAGGCATCTGGTAGGGCAATTTTACGCAAGAGACAAGGGAGAGAGAGAGAGAGAGAGGAGAGAGAGAGAGAGAGAGAGAGAGAGGAGCGAGCGAGCGAGCGAGAGAGGAATACCGAAAGTTCGAGGGTTTTCCAAGTTTTTCGGGTAAAGCATCTGAAAGGTAAGCATATGAATCAGCGGGAGTGAGAGAGAAAGATAGAGCAAGAGAGAGAGAGCAGAGAGAGAGATATAGATGCTCGTCCTTTTTGCTCCCTTTTCAGGAAGCGCTCCAAAAATTGGCCGGGGAGGCGACCACGAGTGTGTGGATGCGAGGTGTTGCGTACATGAGCACGACTTTTACATAGAAAAACTACTCTTGGCCATTTGGGCGGTTTTTTTACTAGTCGGGGGGCGAGGGGATCTCGGTAAGAAGCGCCCCAAGATAGGACTACACCCGGGTCGCCGCTCCCAGGGCGGGGAAATCCGATGTGATCGCAGTGGTCCGGACTACCTGGACGTGGAAAGGTGTAGGTCGGAGGCTAAAGGGGGTTTTCCAGAGAACATTCGGAAAACCCTCAAGGTCCAAAAGCCTTAATGGAAAGGGGGTTGACGGTCCGTGCTCGCCATTTTACACAAAGGTTACAGGGTGAGGCAGCCGGCTAGGCACGGCAGATTTCTGAAAATCACCTCAACTCGCGTATTGATTCTTGATGGTTTCCGCTAGTTTAAAAAGATCAGGTAGGGTCAGGAAAAATTATCATAAAAACGGGCGTTATTTCTAAAACTAGCATAAACCTTCTCCGTTCCCGTTCCCGTTCCCGCGCTCCACTGGCTCGCTCATTTTTTCCCTTTAGCATTTCCGGTTGGCTAGGTGCCAATTATAGATGAGCGCTGATCTACCGGGCCTTCCTGATCCCTTGAATGATCTAAACGTAGCGTACCGGATTTCGAGTTGATAGTACGCTGATGTACGGTAGGGTACGGTAGGATACGGCATGTTATGACTGCCGATCTGAGCAAGGGAGATTGTATCGAGAAGCAAGCCATGCCAATATGGCTAGAAATCCGAACCATCGTACTTTTGTCAGCTTTTCTGTATTTAATAATACGGCAGAGTCTTTCCATCATTTGACGAAAACTTGGTCGATGCTTACTTAAAACTACCATTTATTGATTTTGTTGACCACGAAAATGATCTGTGGAGCAGACTGTAGAATTAAATTTGATATCATGGATCCTTATGCTTGGCAACTTATTTCCCATCATAGCAATTGCCATAATTTTAAAAGTCAACCCCCCCGGTATTGCATCCATCATCACTTCACACATATCTAATATTCGAATGATTGGCGCGTTGTGGGTGTGTGTGGATGACCATGATGGGATCATAAAGCCTGACCGGGCCACCGGACTCGGATCGTAAACCCCCGAACTAGCCAGCCGTTATCGCTGGGCGGATGTGCGCGGAGTTGGCGCGAGAGATGGCCAAGGCTGAACACATTCCCAGCTGATAATTGCCACGATGATCACAGTTTTGCCTGCTGTTTGTCTGTTGGTGTGGTTGTCTGTCTGTTTCTCTCTCTCTCTGTTGTCTGTCTGTCTGTCTGTCTCTCTCTTTCATGCTATTCACATAGCATACATTATCGAGGGTTGTACGCCTCACTCCTACCAACGAACGGCACACTTTTTTCAGCCACTTGCCGGCTATAATGTTGCCCCCATCACATCGTATAGCCCCACCACTACCACCCGGACGGACAATAAACCGTGATTATGCGCGTTGTCGAGTTTTTTGGTGGCGCACCGGTGTGTTAGGGCTAGTGGGCTGGGAACGGTTTTGAATGTGGTGGCGGCCAGGGGTACTGTAGCACGTGGTGAACCAGACACTGGGTTTTAAAATTACCTTGCGGCCGGGTTACGGTAGCCGTTTTATGAAGAGACTTCTTGATTTTGTATTTTTGATTTTAGCGTAGGGACTACCGTAGCCCTGGAATTTGCGAACAAATAATTTGAGCCAATGCTACTTCAAAAATTGGGAAAACGGATTCCTCAAATGTGAAAAAATAACATTTTACAAATGGTACGTGCTAGCCTGCCCGGATCATCAGAAAATCCTAAAGAATTGTTGCTAGCTTGCCTGGAAACTGTCCTCAATGCTAAATCGAGTTCGGCGTTTGCTAAATACGACCTAAAATGCCGTAAAATCCCCAAAACATCTCTGCTAGTTTGCCCACCTCATGATAATTAACAAAATTTTCGATATCTCAGAATTAAATTCGGCCCCTATTAATCTCAATGTCCTTATCCGCGGCTTAAGACCAACGTTTCCCAGATGACCTCAACTTCCCCAGTTATTTATTGCCAATTTCCACCCCGTTCCCCCGTGGGTCCCATGGCGAACAGATTGCTCACAAATGATCGCCATCTCATCCCCACGACGGCGCCATCGATGAGCCGGCAAAAACACACGTGGGCCATGGGAGATCGAGATCTGATGGTCATCGAGTCTGTCTCCATGCGATTGACCTTGCCAACGAGACCACCCCTGGGAATCGGGCTTTTTCTACGCACCCTCCGGCTATTATAATGGCCTGTGAATGTTGTGTGGATTGGAGAATTAGTTGGTAGAAAATGGTGGGTACGGTAGGGTTGCAAAATCGAAAGCATTACGGTAAATTACGGATTTTCCTGGTTTTAGTGCCTTTCTGATGAAAACCAGATTTTTGCAGAGCACGGTCGATAACAGGTAGCTTATGTGGTCTGGGAAACAACAGGCAGCTTTTTAATTTCTGGTACTTTGAAAAATTTATAATCAAATCAGTATTTTATTTTAACAAATTTCTAGGCCTTTTAAGGCTCAAAAAGTTACCTTTCTGCATGATCTTGAGCCCAGAAACGAGTTTGACCTTTCGTTTTATGTAATTTTCCAATTAACAATCTTCACTACCTTTCTGGCCACCCGCTGTGCCCTATCTACACATCAGAAAGAGTCATTTTTCTGCCCCCGAACCCCTAACCTCGTAAATTTCTGGATGAACCCGTGGCTAATCCGGTAATGGGCCCTCCCCCTCCCCCATAATTTGCCAACAAAATGGCCCCCCACCGAATAGGCACCCTTTTTGGCCATCGACAATGGGATGACTTTCCGCTTGCCTGCCAGATTTCCAAACCTTGCCCCGGGACGATTTGGCATGCAAATTGGGAGGATTATCCATGGATCTCGATGTACCGACTGCTGCGGCAGGTGTGGCAGTCGGCCGGCTGGTTGGAACGTTGCGTTATCTGCCTTTATGATGCCTTTAAAGGGACGAGGAAGTGGATAATCGGTTCCTGTCGTCGACTGGGTGTTGGCAGGTACACCTCAAGCGACTAGAGACAAAATTTCATGTTTGATCGGCTGAAGTAGAGCATACGTGGGATCCCTTTTGCTGTCGGGACCTAGTCAATGAAATAGGTCGAATATACACTTCCAGGTTCCTTTAAAATTTAACAAGTCTTCCGTCAGGCCGATTTATCGTTCTTACACATGGAATTCAACCTCATTGTCCCCCATAATTTTAGCGACATCTAAATTCCACGCTCCAACGCCCGCGCGGCGAACATACAGCAAAATGGCCCCAGCCCCGAGGTGTGCGAAAGAGTGTCATGTAGCGGTACTCAGCCCCCGCTCATCTTCACAGCAAAAAGGTGCCTGCCGCGTACAGGGAAGAAGGTGGAGGCGCGAAGCCCATAATAGCAGACAGACGCACCCGACCGCTAGTTGGCTCTGAGCGTAGCGGTGGCGGTAAGTGGCCTGACTGGATGGCTGAAAGGGATACAGACAGCTGGAGAACGAGGTAGACAAGGGGAAGAAGGGCTAATACTTGAGCAGAGTAGCGGAAACGACTGGAGCTGCAGTCGGGTGCTGCTAATGCACCGACTAGTAGCGGACCGTGGGGAACTAATTGGGGATGGAAAAAGTGAATCCTTGCGAAGTTGACGGGCAATCGTTATGCTGTATAATGTAGGAATTAAATAAACATATAATAAAAACCGTACTAAAAATAATAAATAAATATGAGGTCAAAAATATAGGAAATATGGGTATTTTTACGAAATTAGGAAATACGAAACATTTTTCGAATCCCACTTTAAGCCTTTTTTGTTTTTGTTTTCTATTCAGAATGGTAGCAATGATAACTCAAAATTGCATAACCACTATGCCCGCCCTCCACCCCCATCTAGCTAACCGACCGAGTCAGCTTCGTACAAAAACACAGAACCCCGGACATGCTGTGTCGTATCACACGGGTCACCGGCCACTAAACATGATGATTAGCCATACGACAGGCCTCCCAGGGGTGGACCCAATTTGGGCACAGTGGCCAGGAATCTCTGCTCGTTCTCGCCTCCCGGTCAATCCATCCCACCATCGGCCATTCGCCCAATCCGTAGGGTATCATTACCCCGGGACACTCACTCACTCCACTTCGCCTCGAGATGGGTGGGAGGAGGAGGAAGGCAATCAGGGCCCAATTTCATTTCCTAAAAGGTGCCCTTGGTTTGGGTGGACTGCGGGGTGGGTGGGTGAACAATCTGAAATGGGATACGGTAGCTAGGGCGTAAGATAAATCGGTCCTTTTAACCTTTCAGAGAAGCAGGTAGGGACAGTTCTTCTTTCCTAGCCCCTTTAATCCATTCCCACACTTCCGGATCACCCTGATCGGCCCGCCCCAAAGACAATGGCGGCCTCCAAAATCGTCTCAGTCAATTGACACTCGCCTCCCTAATCGCCTGCCCACCTTGAAGACCGTGTTGTCTCCATTCTGTGGGGGCCCCCAATTGAGACGACGCCCGGATCGTGTTGTACACGGGTGTCATTAGGAGCCTTTCGGCATCTTTTTACCCTTTTCGGCCAGGAGACACCCATTGGCGGCTCGCGTGTATTGCCCGCCAATTTGGTGCAAGTCGAAAAATGGGAGGAAGGTAGGCAGGAAGGAAGGACATGGTTGTTTTGTGCAAAATTGTGTGCTCTTTCGATGATAGACACAGTAGCACGGAATTGTGGTAAAGAACCAAAACCTCACTTAAACTCTAGGTATTGAGATCAACTGAAAGTAAATTCTAGGTAAATTCCCTTGAAGAGGCTTTAAAATATACGAGACCGCCCCCTTCTCAACCAAGTCTCGAAAACTACGCGACGCTCCAATACATGTCTTAACTCACTCTCCTGATAACTCAAATTCAATCAAATTCGATCGAAATTTGATCGTTATTGTATAGTACGTGGATGCCGACACCCAATCGAAGCAGAGCTTCGATTCTATCACCTGCCGGTCCCTTTAAACCTAGGTATCTTACCCTCTTAGGACCCATTTCAACCACCCACCCGCTTCACCCCCTCGCCCTCCCAAATCGTCAGCGACAGCGAATTGCCCGCCGAGGGCTCTCATTGTGAATCCAATTTGGGGCCGATTGCGTGCCAAATTTTGCTTTTAGGCGCCTGCCTAGGGTGGCCCTTTTGTGGGGGGTGGTGGAAAAGCGGCTGTTGGTTGCGAGGGTAGAGTGGGGCAATTTGCCCAATTTCGCGCGGCCCTCCTCCTTCTCGCTTCAGGGCCCTGCGATGGTGTCAATTCCCGGTTTGCCGGGCACACCGGAAACATTGGGTGCTTGGAGGGGGGTGGGGATCGCTTAATTGACGGCGAGTCGTATCTGGGGGCAAATTTGGCGTTTGTCGCTGGGACCAATAGCTCAGTTAAGCTGTTTTAGAGCCCTGGAGTACTGTAGCGTACTGCAGCGTACTGTAGCGTAGTCTAAGTCAGTCATTCTATAAGTCTTCCATTTCCGGTTACCGTAACCTCCCCCCAAAACGACCCTTCCCGCGTTTCAAACGTTCAACGATCTTAATTCCTTTGCACTCCGCCCCCATTTCAGCCAAGTCACCTACACCCGAGCCCCGCGCGAGACGCCACTTAGCCACTTCTGAATACCCAATTTGAGACACTTAGAAGGGCGAAAATAGGCGGCCGGTAGGGGTGAATTGAGGCGCGAAAAAGGTGGTTCCTCACCCTCCGCGACCGACCGACCTTTCAGCCGCCTATTTCGCGCGCTTATGACATTGTGTGCTTTTCAGTGGATTGGGTGCAGGAACAGGGAAGTGGAGAGAAAAATTGAGGCTTGGCGAACCCAAACTGTACCTTAGATGCCCAGGCCGCTAAACTTCTCCACCTTGAGCCTAGGTTTTTAAGACCAAAGCTTAACAATACCTACAGCACGAGCGATACTCTGGACATTTCAGAGTTTGCAATCTCAAACTTTCACATCCTGAACTGCTCCACCCGTTCAGATACAGTAAAACATCAACATATTTCCCGGAATTGTTTTGCCCTTCTCCGGCCCCCGTCAAGGTGCCCTAAATGCCAACAAACTCGCCGGGTATTCCGGTGGATAATTGCCCGGGTATATGGCCGCCTCCTTGACGGACATAAATTCGCGCAAACTCCCCCCTCAACAAGTGGTGGTAGCTGCTGCAGCACCCACCTTGACCTCATAGTCAGACACGGCTACCGTAGCGCCTATTAGCTGGGGAGCGGGCTGGGGAGAGTGTCAAGGGGATCGGTGGTTTGAGTCGATTTGATGGGACTTTAGTTTATGGCGAAAAACAGCTTAAAATATTTTAATGGACTGAATATAGTTTCGTTCAAAAGTTGCAGTACGCTACGCTACGCTACGTCATACTACGCAGCGCTAAGTTAGGCTACGTTACGCTACACGATACGCAAGCACGCTGCACCATACATGACGCCACGCAGCGCTACGCTCGACGATTCTCTGCGCCAACCTACGCTATACTACGTTACGCTACACTACACAGCGCAATGACAGTCAGCAAATCATTTCAACATTCGACGATTACCTTTGAAAAATCTTAAACCTAATAATACATTTTAAGAAGTACATTAAGCTATCCCCATAAAATCCTTCATATTTAATGATGACGATCTATAAATATCCAACTGACCCCTTTAAGTCAACCCTAAATTCCCCCCAAAACTGTTGCCAAGTTGCCCCAAATCGACCAACTCGTCAACACAGGCCCATTCACTCCACAGACAGCCCTCAACGCATTGGCATACGGTCGGGTGGAGTCGGTTGGTGAGCGGCGCAAAATGCGCGCAAAATTCCTCCCCCCTCCGCCCCGGCCGACTGCGATAATTCACCTGGCTGCGTGGCGATTGCGCGATTTGCTGTCCCGTTTTTGGGTCCGGAAATGATGGATGATCGTCAGGGGTACGGTAGGATGATGATGGGACAGCATAATTACGGTTATCCTAGCGCTTAGAGATTTTGTCTTCATATTTCATTTAAATGGGCTATCTAGCTTCTTAGAGTCGACCCCTTTCGATCACTGGGCCTCAACAGCTACGAAATCCACCAGATGACGCTTGCGAGATGCGTAGTCCTCGGGTACTATCTCAATCAAATTTCGCGTTTTTTCACTTTCCGGTGTTTTTGACGCCTAGTCGACAGGGGGTCGCTTTAAACAATTTTTAACCGACAATTTTAAAGGGATAATAAAAGCATGGAATCCCAAATAAATCTATAACATTCCTTGTCCTTACCTTTAAATCGATGCTCGCTGAAATCCAAACCCTAATTTGCATCCCCAACAAATTTTGGCCTTGATGAACCCTCGAAAAAACAAACAAATGGAATGCTTCCCACAGGTGCGCACCCAATATGCACATCCCCCTCAGGCGGCGCTCACATCAAAATGGGTGGCAAATTAACTTGCGCCCCATTGGACCCCCGACCATATCCCATACAGCCCCCTACGGCCCGGTATGGCGCCTAATGGCCGGTTTTCTGGGCGTCGATGGTGGCGTGGGGCAAAAAGGCCATATTGGGGGAGGCAATATTGGCTTTGCGGCGTTTCAGGATGGGCACCTGGTGGTGTCAATTGATGCGTTGTGGAACGGAATCGCAAGCAGAATTCTGGAAAGGGAAGATTGAAGTGAATTAAAAGCTGTAAGCCATGTAAAATGACATAAATATACTTGAATAAACATTGAAAAACTCCGTTTCACGTAGGCCTAGGCTTGGGCTTAGGGTTAGGCTTAGGCAAGGCTTAGGCTTAGGCTTGGGCTTAGGCTTAGGGGTCACTTGGCGGACCAACTGCACACACAGACACGTAGATAGACATGCCAAAATTATATAAGGTAGGATCGGAATTTCCATGCTCCCCACTCGCCCCCCAACCTGGCCCACAAGTGTGGATGGGGTCCCATAGGTTTCCCCTAAATTGGCAACGATTTCCCTAGGCTTAGGCCTTTCAGCTATGGGAAAAACCAAAATTTATTAAAAAAATGCTATTTGACCAACTTTAAGAATCTTAGATTTTACTAAATATTCTAATGCCTTTGACCAGCGACTACCATAATCCCTATTTTCCATTTTTATAACAATTTCTAGCAATAATAATTTATTACAAGCACAAAAATATTGACGAAAATTCTCACAACCACTATGACGAATTGGAGGCTGTGCGAAAATGCAAAATTCTGGCAATACAAATAACGTTTTCACGAAATTAGCCTTCGAATCACGGGCGTCACCAAAAAAATAAAAAATGCAAAATCGAGTGGGTAGGCTAGAATAACAAATAATACACACACGATAATAGAGATCTGTAAATTGCCGTTAAAGCTAATGCCAGAGCGGGAAGCCAAAAAAATTTAATATTTTGGCAAAAAGGAAATTAATGACTGTAGACTCGACTTGAACTCCGATTAAAAATAAATCAATCAATATTCTAATTATTCATTTCTGGGTTCAGAACCAGCAGACGGACTTGAGGGCTGGGAATTCGGGGTTGGGGTGGATTTTAAATTTGGGGAGGTCTGGGATACGGTAGCGGTTTGGGCGAGGGAGAAGAAAGGAGGGATTAGGCCGGTCGGCAAGGAAAAGCTGGTGGGGATTGATGTGGAAGTTGGAGGGGACGATAGTCCAGATAGATCCGGAGTGCCGGGTAGGTTCTGGAGGCCGAGCCCCTGCTGCATCATCATCAAGTTCAGGCCCCCGGGCGGGAAGGTTTGCACAAAGTTGGCCTGAAAATTATGAATTAAGAAATTGATTGAGAGTAATATTTTAATCATAGTTAAGGTATTCCTGATACCTTTCAGGCTGACAGATATTTTAAGGACTTACCCAGTAAGGATTGCTGCGAATTAGCTGCTGAACTGCTGCCATGTTTCCGGCTTCGCTGAGCAGTTCCATCCCGACAGAGGCTTGGCGCTTCCATTTGGTTCTGAATTTAAGGTTAAATTTGATGCTAAATCCTATAAAAAATATAAACCGTGTTTTGTAAGCCTTTCTTATTGAAAAAAATCGTGATGCACTAAGGGAAACCCCAATTGAGGTTGTTATCATCGAGGCATGAATATATTTTAAACACTTCATTTCTTATGTTCGTGGAATATTCTTATTCTTACCAAATATTCATTTCAATTAGTACCCCTCTGGTCAAAATTTAATAGCTCTATAAAATATAGCCATCAACCCTAAAAACCTTGTTAGAGCAGCTGGAGAGAAAGGGGGCTGATGATGGATGACTACCCCCCATCTCGCTCCAAACTACTAATAATTGATAATGACCTCGGGGCGAAGACATTAAGACAAGAAGCCTCCCCCATTCGCTCGGGACCCTAATTTAATTTTATTGCTGGCGGATGGTTGGGGGGGGGGGGGGGGGGTGGTGGTGCTCTATTATTCTTCTCAATATCTTGCCTGGCATAAGACCCCAAATTGGTTTCGAATTAGTGGTGAAATGACGAATGCGGGGATACGGTAACAGGGTAATTTTTGGAATTTCAGTGAGTTATGTCTAGGCAAAGTAATAAAATGAGGTATCCTTTCTGTTTTTTTCTGTATTTTTTTAACTACCAACCGGCGATTCTGGTACCACGTCTTCACTTGAACATCCGAGAGTCCCATCCTTTGCGCAAGATCCATCCGGTCTTGCACGTTCAGATATTTGTGCTTGTCGAACATGGTCTCGAGTTCCTGAAAAAAATGGTTGACTACGGTGATCTGACGCTTTTTAGGTTTAGAGCCCTACTTTTAGGTATTACAAAACTGACTCCCTGTTGCATAATTATTTTAGGCTTAAAAACATACTTGAAGCTGCTTGTCCGTAAAAATCGTCCTCGCTTTTCGCGCCTTTTTGCTGCAACCCTCTCGTGAAACCGGGCTGCTTCTGCCCTCGCTTCCGGCCGACGGGGTGCTGCAGTCGATTTTTCGGTCTCCAGGCGATTCGAGGTCGATGTTATCTGAAAGGAATCGGAGGTTATTACGTCGTAGAAAACGTCGGGATTCTACGGTGCTTTCCGCTACGCACTGCATCTTGCAACCACGACTTTAGTACACCTTTAATACCTCCTGCCGACCTTATTCTCCACCTAACCTTGCCCGGAAATTCTGGGTCAAAACCTTTGACTAGGTAGCTTGGGCGCGCGCGTCAACGGGGCTGTAATTACCACTCGACACCTACACGGCTCATAAGCGGACTGTCAAGAGGTGTCGCGCGGATCGGCCGCCTCCTCGAATGGTGTCGGCGCGGTGTATGTAATCGCCCACTTGATCCAATAACACTAGCCCCCTCACCGGCGAACGATTGGACCCTACCAAGTACATGCTACACCGAGCCAGGGCGTACCGTTGGGTAATCGAGTGGGGGATATTGGATTTTTGCGGGTTGGTGACATTTTTGAGCCCGACTATGGGACTATGGGACTAAAAGGGGCGTGAAAGCCAAAAATATATAATGCATCTTGCAGCTCCTACATTAAAATTATTTTAATGGGCAGCTCAAGTCAAAAATTCATAGAAAAAACATAAATCTACAGAAATGTTTAAATGACTTTCAAAGGCCATTGAAATAAAAAGTGATAACGCTAACCATTTTCTAAAAACAACTTTAAAGGTATCTTAAAGGCTGTAGGTGCTATATTTGTGCCCTTACGTCTTTGAGGGAAGACAGTTTTCATACGTTAGCTGTTAAAAATAGATAACTTTAAAGGTCTATTGAAGACAAATTTTCCGATTCGGCCAATTTCTATAATTTGTCGATGATATTTTAAGGTGTTATCTTGAGAATTTTTAGAATTTAATTTACCTCGATTTGCGCCCCACTACACGACCATCCAATTGACCTCGCTGCCCCGATCATCGGAGCCAATTGATACCCAATAATTCCGGGCGGATGACCCGGGTTCGAACCCTCCACCCGCCGCACTAATCCCCCAATACAATAATCCCATCCCCTCGCCTGTAATGGGTGATGTTGATGGGCCATAGGTATATTGTATACAAGGGCGCAAACCGGCCAGCCACCCGCCATCAACTACCGTAATAACCGCACAGATATACGGTAATTGGCGGTGACGGGGGCAAGGTTTAGGAATCCAACAATGGGCCAAAGTAGGGGATGGGCTAAGGCGGCGGGCAATAAATTTTAGGGCAGCAGCGCCAAAGCCCCCCAAAATTAGGGTGAGTGTGGATTTGGGATTGAAGCTACTTGGGTGAGGTGGAGATGGGATGGCGGCCGAAACCGGATGTATCTGGAGAAATTTTGGTGAGTAGCTAGAAGGCTGCTACGATTCTGAAGTCTCTTGGGGTTTTTCTTACAAAAATGCAACTCAAAAATCGCTAAAAACCATTTTTAAAAAATTACGAAAAAATCTTAGGGTATAAAAAGTATAACATCATGCTCCGAAGCTCTAAAAATATTGGATAAATACATCTAATGATTAATCGTTAATTTTTCGAAAACCCACCACTCTCCCCACTCGTATTTGCCGAAATATCCATCCCCTTGTGCGCATCAAGCAGGTCTTGAATCCGGAAGGTAGTAGGTGTCGATGGCATCGACGTGAGACCCTTCGTCGGCAAAATCGGGCCCGTCATCGCGGAGAGTTGCGGAGGCTTGGCGAGCATGGCCATGGCATGCGGGTCGAGCATGAAATGCGGGAACAGGAACCGTGGGTCCAGCATTCTGAATAGTTACACTTAAGAAGAAACCACAGAGGAAGAAATGAGAATACGAAAAGTAGAGACTTCTAAAATTCAAAAGACGTTGGCTCATACGTAAGTCGAACGATCAAAAAGCAGAAGAAGTAAAATTCTAAGCGCCATAGCCAGGTAAATCAAAAAGCAAAATACGGAAGCTCAAAGACAAACGTAAAAATGTCAAAACTTTAAAGAGATGTCAATACAATTTCGCCAAAGCATTCCGCTACAAAGCGGACCCAGAAAGCAGCAACCCCCTACCGTAACCCATCGCTAAGCACCTCCCGCTAGCTGGAGGGCACTAAACGGATAGGTGCTAGTGGCTGGATGGCAATGTCTAAAAAGGGGCGGGGTCTGGGCGCAGGATGAGGAGGTGGTGGTAGAAGAGGAGGATGAGGATCAAGACCCCAGGCTGTGGAATGAGGGCGGGGCCTCGGTTGGCTGCAGCCAATCGGGCGATTCTGCCCTGTTGAAGACCTTCAACTAACCCCCCAAATTGACATGGACCCGCCCGACAAATTGTTCCGAATGGGCGATGTTTTAGGCACCCCAAGCAAGGAGAATTAGAGAAATGGAAAGTATAAAGTAAGGAAAAGGAGGGAGGAGAGAGAGAGAGAGAGAGAGAGAGAGAGAGCGAGAGAGAAAGCGAGAGAGAGGAGAGAGAGTGAGAAACAGAGCACGTGGTAGAGAAAAGGGAGTGAGCAGAGAGTCAAAGATAGCTTGAGAGATATAGAGAGGCGGTAAGTGAAAGAAATGGGGGGAAAAGTAAGCTGTTTCGCAAAATCAAAATGAAAACAAAGATTCTGCGGCTTGAACATCGAAGCTAAATTGGGGCGGTTTGGGGCAGTAATCGGTGAGTAATGGACATCACCTATGAACAGAGCCTGAGAAAATGAATAAATGCGGTATCCAATCTTCAAGCATCACCTCCAAACAAATCTGCCCATATCGAGCCAGGGCACTACTAATTTGCCCCGGGAATTACCGGCCTAATTTGTGTATTTGGCTGACACCCCGCAGCCAGCCATTGAGCCCCGGACATCCGTGCCTCGATTTTATAGCCTCGAGTGCTAAAGGCAGACGCGATGGCCTGAGATAATGTCCGCCAGGACATACTGGCAGATTTTTGCCGGGGCGCTAGTTATCGTAGGATTGCAGGTGGCTTACAATTAGCGTAACCTTGGGGTTGGGTGAAAAACGGAAGAAGGGGAAGGAGCCTTAATTTTAGGATAGTTTAAAAATGTACCATTCCGAAACGCCCAGCCCATGCTGCTTAATATAGCCGCTTCGAAAGCCGTCCTCAGGATTCCTTCGAAACATTTTTTAGGGATGATACGCCAGCTGCACCCTGCTAATTTGCTGCCGGGGAATTAGGGATCATAAGTGATGTTTTGGGGTAGGAAGTGGCCTGATTTTTATACCTCGAGGACACGTTCTGTCACTCGCCACATCCGGACGGCAGATTTTTCGCTTGTTCGATAGAGGCTTGATATTTGCATGAAATTCCATCGATACCGCTAGGACAATCAATTTTAAGACTCCGCTCTCGTTATTTTGTCGATTTTTTGTGAGTTTTCTATATTCTATTAATTTTATAAAATCATAGCTTAATATCATTGTTTAGACCATTTATCCACAAGCAAAATAATCATAAATATTGTATTTCCCCGTCATCACAGCAGAATTGAATTGCAAAATTGGCGAATGCGTATCACAGGGTGCAAGAGTTTTTGTCCAGAAACGACCTCAATAAATTAGACAAAGCAGCAGTGTGTTGCGATAAGTAAGCCGGTAGGGTATAGAACATTGCAGATGCCGGAATAATAAATTCGCTGTTTCGAATTTATAACCCATTCCATCGGTGAAAGAACGAGGAGAAGCCGGAGGAGCTGGAGGCATCGGGTGAAGCTGAAAATTTAGAGATGAAAGAGAGGGATGGCGGGAGAGAGCAAGGGCGATAGATAGCGACAGAGACAGAGGCAGCGAGGAGAGAGAGAGAGAGAGAGAGAGAGAGAGAGAGAGAATGATCTTACCTGCTTCCGTCGTCATATCATACATTGTCCGATATTCTTCATCGCTCAGTTGCAACATCGTTCTCAGTATATTCAACAGCTGTCTCCGCTCTCCAGCCACTTTTTCGGGTCTCATAAACTGCAAAAAAAAACGGTGCTTGTTGATTAACATCTTTATTTACCTGGAAAATAATATTTTTGATGTATTCGGTGTTGTTGATGTGATTTTCTCGTTCTGAATTCCGTTGAATTCGACGGATTTCTTCTTTGAGGACGGAAATCTTAAATGGACCGTTTAAATGTTTTCTTCACTCTCCAACTCTCTCTAGCTTTCTCTCTCTTCTCTCTCTCTCTCTGCCCTCTCTACCTCCCTCTCTCTCTCTCTCTCTCTCGCTTACTCTCGCGCTCTTTCTACCGATGTTAAATTCTGACCTGGTTACTGTACAGCTCGTTCTGCCCCTCGCTATCAGCTAACAATTCTCGGAGGGTTGTATTCTAAAGTAGTTGTTGGCTATGAAATTGATAATGATGCTTACCTGCTGCTCGGCGACTTTCAACGTATCCTTCACTTCCGAAATTGTCGCCAGGGAGAAGCTTTCATCCCCGAAAATCGATCCCTCGACCCGATCGGACGGTTTTTCTCCAAAGAGGACGTCATGGAGGGTTGTTTCGGGAATTGGTTCCGGGGATTCCCGGAAGTCACTGATTGAGGAGCTGAAAAAAGGATTATCATACCTTTGTAAAGCATAATTAGGCATATTATGCCAATCGTTAATTTCACTTACTAGGTCTGCTGCACCGGTCTGGGCTCTCGGCTCTCGGTGTATCTTTGTTGATGTGATGGGGTTACGGGAGTTGGTGTGCTACTGCTTGGGATCGCTTTCTGCAACTATACATTAAAACCTACTTAAGGCTTTTTGCATACCTGGGCAGTATCCAATTTCTTCTGCAAATCGTCCCGCTCCCTCTTCAAAGTATCAATCTCCGATTTTTGTTGGAAATCCTGTTGCTCGTACCGGATGAGGTCTTGTTTTCGTTCGTGGAAGACCTTAAATTAGTCGTATTGAAAGAATTACATCTTCAGAAACCCGTACCTTGTCCAAATTCCCCTGCTGAAGTTGCTTCTCCCTCTCCAGGGCTTGTATCCCACGATTCTTCTCCTCGACCATTGCGCTCTCATATCGAGATCTCAACTCTCGCAAATCGTCCATGGCACGGGTTAGGGAAGACATGTTTGAATCGGCTAAAAGGGGTAGTTTCCGTGGTTTTCGTAATTTCCTACCTTCTATTTTCCATTTATTCGCTTCACGTTCGGATCTCGCTAGCTTTTCCGCCCAACCAACCGAATCCTCGGCTCGAGACGTGGCCTCGGCACTAAAAAATGGATTTTAGAACTCGTTAAAAATTTATATTTAGAGCTTTCCGATCGAAACATACTTTAGCTTTTCAATCTCTGCTTCTCGATTCCAGCTTCTGCTTAAGTTGAGCAATTTCATGGTTGAGATTGTCATAATTTGAGGGTAACATGTTCTTCCAGGTATCGTCATACATCAGCTTGGTTTTTGCCTAAAACAGGGTGTTGCGTTAATTTTCGGAAATCTGGGGAAATTCATGCCTTGAAATACTTGCCATATATTTAGCATGGTCATCTTGCACCGAATTCAGTTTCTCGTTCAACATTTTTGTCTCGGCAGCCAAGTTGTCACGTTGCGACTGAAAATGTAAGATGTTTTCAGCGATACCTCCGGAATGCTTTACCTTTACGGAAGCCAATGAAGACGCAAAGTTTCGATTTGTTGAGATGTTTGCGATAGTTCATTCGTCAAATCCATCACTTGTTTTGTGCTGTGATGCTCATTATTGTTTCCATAAAAACGTCAAAAATACCTATGGCTATCCTCGTTCATCTTTGTCTGCATTAGCTCTATCCTCTGGCTTTCAGCATCTTGTTTTTGGAGCCGGAGCTCTAAATTCAAATGTTTCCAAATACCTACTTTCAAGAACTTACCCTCAGCCTCTGCTTTAGCGATACTCAACGCCTTTTCCAAGTCCTCGCTGAATTGTTTAGTCTTAAATTAGGGTTATTTGATACGGAGATTTGATTGCCTTACGTTAGACAACTCTTCTTCGACTTGTACTAGCCGTTTTGAAAATTCATCCCTATCTTTCAGGGCAGATTCGAGCCTTGAAGCCATCGACGCCTTCTCTTCTTTGAAGTTTTTGACCTGAATAGTTTTCTATAAAAAAATTTCAATGCGTCTACTTGTTTGTCATAATCGGCCAATTCCATTTGCATTGCTTTTAAGGAGCTGTTGACTTCCTGGGAGGCAAATTTTTCCTTGGCCAGCTTCGCTTCGAATTCGGTTCGGAGGTCTTCGAGCTGAAATAAATGATATTGCCCTAGTCTAACTATAAACTGCAAGATAATTCCGTTAAACTTAAACGTCAGTCACCTCTTGTCTATCATCATTTCCGGGGGTTTCCGCCCTTCCATTACTCGTCGAAGCGATAGAGAGTTGAGCCAAAGCATCGTCCTAAAATTTTAATTACTGAGTTGCTCAAATTTTTTTATACCTTCTCCTTGGTGACAACAGCCAGCTGCTCTTTCAGCGTCTTTTGTTGCTCAGCCTGTTTCTTTAGAAGCTTCAGCAAGTCATCCCTCCCGAGCTGCTGCAGCTTCGAGGGTCCTGCCGCGGTGGCCGCCATTTTTGAGCGTTAGATGAACCTCATAGGGTTTTACCTGAAAGTTATAAAGTTGTTGTGGTCATTTGCAAAGCTAGGAGTGTTTAATTGATGTCTTAAACCAGGTGAACTTGCTAGAAAAGTTTAGCCTTTGAAGTAAGATGTTAATTGGTAAGGTAAGCTTTCTTAAAGCTTTAAGGCCAAGTCATATACGTCAAAAACGGGTTCCTTTAAGCCTCTTTCCGTAGTTTGTCAATGCAATGTGGCAGGTCCACTGGATGTCTGACGGATTTTCGGGCGTCTGCCTCTGGCCTTTGGGGTGTTGTATAGCAGCCTACGCTAGTTTTAGATACGCTAATACCAATTTGAATACCGTAATTTTGAAAACAGAAAAGGCGAAAAATCTTCACAAAAATTCGTATGTAGTATAAACCAACCGTCAATTCAACCTCACCCATTTGTATAGTATTTATTACCGATTTTTTTAGGTCAAAAGTATAATTTTCGTAGATAGTCCCATATTTCTCAACCTTTCACAACCCTTAATCGAGCTTTTAAGGCTTCATTTTTCTCATGAACACCTGTTGATCAGATGGGAGAAAACATTTTGGTCAGAATCCCTGTGTCCTCGATTACAATACACTATATAGCTCCCAGACAGGTGAAAAAAGGTCCATGCCCCTTGGAAGTCTTGGGTTCACTTTTTGGCGAAACCTATTCCTAACCTTTAAAGACGCAAGTCTTCTGGTATTATCTTTAAATATCCCGACAATGCCCTTCGTATGGTGTTGGAAGCCGAAAAATGTCGAGCCCCAGCAGAAGGTGATCAGCCGGGAGTATCGATGCTGCTGCGATTGGTGTAATGCAAAAGTATAGGTTTTCTACCTTTTCGAAACTTGAAAATAGAGTGGTTTCTTTCTCTACCTTTTACTTGATGTAATGGCAACGATAATTTATGTTTATGCAGTTTATCGAGATCCCATGTGGATTACGGTATGAAAGATGTGAAGGGCAAAAACCTGGCTTTAGTTCATATTAGCTTCTTTTCTCTGCATTGTCGTTGTTCTCGCCGCGATCGTCATCTGTACCGAACGCCCAATATTTATGCAAATTTATGCAGTAATATACGTAAGCTTTAAACTCAACTTGCTACTTAAATTTCAGACTAGAAATGACTTTTCAGATTATCGATGTCACCGTATCCCTTGTCGGCTCAATTGTATTTGTCGTCCTGCTAGTGCTCGCAAATTTCGAGTAAGTAGCTCGCTAATAGATAGCTTTAAGTTCAAAGGTATCTGTTAAGAACCAAGCGTATCCTCTACGTCACCCTTTCCAGAATCGAAAAAGACATCCAAAAAATGGCAGCCCACGACCAGGAAGTGTTCCGTTATGCCAAGAATTCGGCTTACATCACCTGGTCATGTAGCCTAGGTTTTGTTTTGCTGTCGATTTTCTGGAAGGCTACGCTCGTGCGGTCGTACTACAACTATATACGGTACGCATAGGCCAGCCAATGTATCTTGAGGAATTTTAGAGATCGTCAACTCTCACTCGAACACTACGGACCGCCGAGGGCTGTCGTCGTCGGGCCGGTGGCTTACGATACTTGAAACCTTGAAGCTCTTGTTAAATCTAATCGTTGTTCCAAACTTATATGTTTTATAATTTATATAAATTCTTATAAATTTTATTTTTTACAATTGAAACTCCACAACTCGCTAAAGCGGGACGCTAACCCGGTTGGCGGCGGCTTAAAGGTAACAGTGTTGCCAGCTCTGAACTTGGGGGGGTTGTTGATGCAGGACAGTTCTCCACTACCGTATCTTAGTCTTTTCTTTCTTTCTAACCAGCTCTTTCTAACCGTCAGCGTCCTTCCTTTCGTCGTCACCATCCCAAAGCGCGCTCCTGGGAGGGTTGTCCTGAGCGTCAAATGGCAATATCGCAGCTCCGCACCCAAATTTCAGCTGCCTATCCGCGCCAATATGGAGCAGGTGCCAATTAAGACAAGCTTCAAAAAGAGGAAATCGGGCGCAAGATGTGCTTCCAGGCTTCTTCAAAGGTCCGCAACAGCTATATCAGCAACTTTTTGGACTTATCTTTGCTTGGCTTTAGACCCTTGTGCCAAAGCTTAGGCTTACGCTTAGCTTAGGCCTAGGCTTGGCTTAGACTTAGAGTTAGGTTTAGGTTTAGTTGGTTTAGACTAGGGCTTAAGTTAAAAACAGGTTTAAGTTAGGTTTAGGTTTAGGTTAGGTTTAGGCTTAGGTTTAGGCTTAGGCTTAGCCTTAAGCTCGTGCTCGGACTGAGGCTTAGGCTTAGGCTTAGGCTTGGGCTTTTAAGTAGTAGACTTATGCTTAGTATTAGGCTTAAGCTCAGAACGTCCGAAATGTGGTGTTGGAAACCGGCAGCAGTCGACCCCATCATAAAAGTGGAGAGTACAAACTACAGATGCTGCTGTGGATGCTGTCAAGCCAGGGTCAGATGAAATTCGAAAAATTTATGAAAATCTTCTAGACCGGCTTTATTGTTTTTACCGTATTCGACGTCATCGGAGCACTTTATTATACCTTCATGCTTGTTAACGATCATAGCCTTCTTACCGTAATCTAATTGTAAGCTAGCGGAATAATTCTCTCTTTCAGATTATCCAGGTGCTGATCATTTGGATGATGACAATTTTGGCCATCGTGATCATATCCACCGAAAAACCAGCATTTATTCAGACCTATATCATTATCTATGTAAGCGCTATTAATATAAGTCGATATTAATTTTATAAATTTACCGATACCTTCCAAACTACGTTAAGGTATTATAGTGGTCGTTTTTAGCTGGGTCAATGCGTCGTCTCGATTGTTGGCCTTATCGTTGCCATTATCCTGGCTTCGGTCGCGAGCTCGCTGTTGGTCTTTTATAAAAAAACAACATTAAATACGACGGATTTCTACGGACATCTATGTACATGCTAAATTTAGCATGGATGAGGCGATTAAACAAATGGGAGGCAAAGACCAGAGGAGTCAGGCAACGCTACAGGCCGCCAAAAGTGCTGCCTATCTGGGTATGTGTCTTAAATTTAGAAATCGTAGGGAAGAAAAGGAGCGATGGAAAAAGAGAGAGCGAGAGAGAGAGAGCGAGAGCGAGCGAGAGCGATAGAGAGCGACAGAGAGAGAGAGAGAGAGAGAGAGATAAAGATAGAGGCCTCCCTTTGCATAGTTAATTTAGTCATCGCCGTCACGCTTGTTCTCATCATCGTTTCGATCGTCTGGAAGGGTACACTACTGCGCAGCTATTATCGCTATATTCGGTAGCGTTTTTATATAATTTCCTAAAACTCTATTTAGTATTCGCTGTACCAAACCTCATCGCCAAGCTACAGAATTATTCTTTTTTTTCAGCGATCGCCAGCTCTCCATTGAACATTTTGGAGCTGCTCCCGTATCATCAGCTTGAAAAGCGCTTGAAACAACAAAAAGGGCATGACAACTTGTTGCAACTTTTCAAATAAATTTTGCCTTTGAAGATGTTCTTTTTATTTTTTCATTTACCGCATGAATCAGCCACAAATAGCGTTTCAATAAATGCATCGATCGACGGAAGTCGGGGTCGACCCGGGCTGTTTATGTATGACTCGGCGCCCATTGTCAGTCCATTTCACATTGCGAACGGCCAAAAATATTTCACCAAGAGCATTAGCTTCTTCCTTTCTTCATCATTTTAACCAATTCTTCCGGAAATGCCGGTTATTAACATTCCGCATCACGAGAGTGATTCGGAATATCGATGTTGCTTTGGGTGTAGTCATGTTAAGGTATTTTTAACCTTTTTTCTAAAGCTCTTTCACCAAATTTTTACTTTTTAGACCGGATTCTGCATCTTTTTGGCGCTGAACATTTTCGGGACCTTTGGAGCATCTGGGGCGTTATTTGGTGCGCATAACGCTGCCCAGGTGACGCAACAAATAAAAATCTTCCATGCCAAAAAAATTAGATAACCCACGTGGCAATATCGTGGATCGGGATCGGTTTCGCGCTCTATTTGGTCCTGGCTGAGAAGCCGTGGTTCGCTCGGATTTACTCGATTATTTATGTACGTTTTGCTATCTTAAAAGGGTAGGCACTTTAAAAAAATAGTAGAACTTATCTAAATCAGGCATTAAATTTTTGTATTCCATTTTAGCTCATCTTCTTGGTGCTAATGCTGGTCGCTGGGGTCGTGGGTATCGTGTTGATTCTTGTGTAAGACAGCTTCTCGATTTTCTTCTAATTTTTTTGCTTTAGAAATAACGACGGCTCGTCACTGCTGGAGCGTATTGGTAAGTAAAAAATTCTTACAACTTTTTTATAACGTTTTTAAGGAATCTCCTTTCTGTTTACAATTCCGGTGCTTTTTCTCGTTTGGCAGGCGACAGTTGTGCGAGCATATTGTCGATACATCATGTAAGAATAGATACTTTTTTGCTATGGTATTTTTTTCAGAAACGAGTGCAGCTGAGGGGATGAGTTACAACAATATGCAAAATTCAATGAATGGAACATGATTTTTGTGCCTAATAAGGTTTCCCCGAAATTTCCCACTTTCATAGACGATTTTGATGTTCCGCCGATTTTTCTGGGGTGAATTTCCATTGATGTAATGCTTAAAAATAAATTTTTACAAGATAATAACGTAATCCAAGTTCGTTCTTCGGCGATCCAAAAAATCCCCAAGTGCCCAATCTTTCTCCTCAGGGGGTTGTTTTGGATATTCTGGGTGTCCCCCGGCGAGTCCCCAATTTTAGGCAGGGCCTTGTTGTTGTGAAGCCCGAGGGCACCACGAGGACACGGGACACGCATCCGGAAAGCCAACGTGAAAATGCTCGATAAATGGAGGGGGTTGGAGGACGTCTGCTCGAGAATCGTTTCCAGTAGCAGTCAACAGACCTCTTGTGCTACATGGCTTTAGTCGGGCTGAAGGTCTTCTAAAGCTTGTTGCTACCGTATTTGTCATCTAAAAATTGGGTTATCTTGCATTTAAAAGGGTTTTACAAGCCAAGTTCGAACCGAGTTAAAAAACGGTAGACAATGGATTTCTTTATCTGTCATAATTTCTGATTTTCTATTGCCCAAGACTTCCTTTTTTGTAGCAAGATTTGAGAATTCCGCTACCATCCTCTTAAACGACCTTGTTAACATACAAAATTACAGCTATACGATACCATACGCATTATCCAACAAAAAACCAACTCCGAAAACATGGCCATCTGGTGCTGGCACGCCGTCGGAAATCCGATGACCCCCGTGATCGAAGATAACTATCGATGCTGCTGGGGGACCGGAAAATCAAAGGTATAAAATTTTTTTCAATTAAATATCCGCTAAACTTTCTATAGTTTGGCTACATTACCTGCCTCTGCGTCGATTTGATTCTGATTCTTATCTGCCTCTTCACTACGACGAAGGAGACTGGCCAGAATCAGATGGCTTTGGTACGTCAAAAAAAACCTGGAAAATTCAATATCGATGATTAGATTGTCATCCTGGCCATCACAATCCCGATCACCATCCTTGGATTCTTGCCATTAATGACCCTGAAACCAATGCATATGCAAATCTACTGGATCTTATACGTAGGTTTTCCATATTTTACGATTTATCGCTCAAAAATTTACCGCTGTAGGTCATGCAAATGTTTGCTACGGTATTGGTGATCGGCATCTTGATCTTGATCTTCTTCGTACTTCCGGAAAAGTATGGATTTAACTAAATGAACCAAAGCTAAAATTATACGTTTCAGTACCTTCAGCAAGGACCACCACATGGATGTGCCAAAGACTGTTGGAGGGATTTTAGGTATGAAAAATCGTGCTTCAGCTCAAAAACCAATTTAGCCATCTGTCTGCTGGCGGCCCTTGTCTTGGCCTATGTTTTCTGGCGTGGCTCGGTGACCTATTCGTACTACAGATACATACGGTAAGAGGGTTGAGTTCGTTAGGGCTTCTATCAGAAAATTTGCATAATCCTCTGTTTTTAGCGATCGCCAGCTCGCCATCGAGCACCAGGGCTCCAACCTCGCCCATGCAGCCGATAATTTGGCTCATGATATTGAAAAGTAGAAAATGGAACAAGGATACCCGCAAAGCATAAAAACAGCTAGCTACCACGTATAATAAAAATTTTCCACTACCTTGAACACACAAAAATTTTAAAATACGCGAGGCAGAAACAAACCCAGAATTCCCTTCCGAGCTCCACAAAATTTCATTCCTTAATACCAATTTTAATGAATATCTAACAATTTCCCTTGACATATTTAACTCATGTTAGTTTAAAAATCATGCCAAAGAGCTTCTTGCTTATATTTTTCATTTATATTAGTCTCCGAAAGCATTCCAAACCTCAAAAAACAACAAAAACAAACCACTCCCAGAATTCCACATGATCCTGTCCACAAAAACAATACCGTCGTAAACACATAGAATCCAACAATTTTCACGCCAATTCTCTCGGATGACCGGCATAATTATCGGATACCCCGGCGGCACATTAAAATAGCACCCACCCGGCCGCGGCCTCGAAAAAACTGTTGTCGCGGCTCAAATTTCGGCGCTTCCCCGGCCAACTACACATTTCAATGTTATTTTAGTCCGGCCAAAAAAAAAACAGGGAAGAGTGCAGAGGAGACGCGGGAACCATTTTCTTGTTTACGTCCGGAGAAGGGGGTTGGGGGAAAAGCCCGAAAACAGCCGTCTCGAGTTGCGCAATGCATGCATCCCAGGGCCGGGTGCCCTCGGGGGTGCCTTTTAGGGGGCCCCAGCCGGCCGGCTGGATAAACAAGTTGCCGAAAACCGAAAACAAAAGTCCTTCCTGACTACATACAAGTGTAAGTGGGTTCATGATGGAGTGTTTAGGCCAAAAAAGGGAGCCGGATTTGATATTCAGTGGAGTTAACCATTAGAAAGATTCCCGTTCGACAGCTCACTTTCTGCCGATTCCTGCTAATTAGCCCAACCAAAGGGGCTCGCAAGGCTCATCGGAGGCAATTCGTCGGAAAACTTGCCGCTGGGGTGGAGTGTTCAGGCCAATTAAGAAAGCCGGATTTGGAATAGCCTGTAATATATGCATCAGAAAGGTAGAAAAATCTGGGATCAGCCGGTAAAAAGCTCTTTTTTTTCTTAAGTTCTCTTTTTTCTTAATTTTCTCTTAAGGAGCTCGGAAGGCTCATGCTAGTCAACCCGCTCGTGACCTGCTTGCCATGCTAATTAGCCCAACAGACAATGATTTGCCAACCGATTACACGATGGATTGAATTACCCGGCGTAAACTAATCTGTTCAATTCAATTATTAAGCTCAAAATCCGCTAGTAAAACACTTTCGGGAATCCGCGGTTTTTCAAATGACAGCCAGAAATTCAGAGCGTGAATCTTCATTGATCAATTGGTTCGTAAGTCGCCAGGACTCGGTTTGATTGCCGATTAAATTGATTTACGTGAAAGTACATTTTCACAAGATATTACAGAAAACGTGATTTCGTGGTTCTCTAAAAATTTCATCTGGCCTCTCCCAGCCTCATCTTAATCTCTACAAGACTTTGCATATTTCGTAAGGAAAAAGCTCACCTGTTTCCCCTAAACCTGTTGACCATCTCTCCCCATACCACCAATTCAAAGGACAAGCCGAAAAAAACAATAATAACATTGGCACATCAATCATAGCCTTGCCCTATCTTTGACGCCCCGAGGCGATGAAGCATGTACCCCGCCGCGGGTACATCGAATTCCTTGGTTCATCTTTTTCACGCCGTTGTTGTAAATAGGTCGCAAAAGAGAGGGGATGGAAAGAGGAGTGCACCGGGGTAAATATGTGAGGGAGAAAAGGCGCGGAGCCAACTGGGTTGGCTGGGTATGAGGGATCGGAAAACACGCGCATAAGTGCATGTTGACGGCTAGAATGCACTACCTGGGGCTAGCATATAAGACCGCGATGGTCTGGAGAAGATTTCGGAGATCGTTTCAGGGTTTCCCGATGGTTTTTTGCAGCTTTTTGAACTTGTATCCTTTACCAGAAGGCTAGATGGTCCAAAATTGAAACTTTAAAAGGTTTTACGATCGAAAGTTTTTGTGCAAGAATTTTCATGCTCCCGGCTTGGTTTTAAATCAATTTAAATAAATAGTTTTAATGTAGATGTAATGTAACCACTAAATGTAGAACAATTTTCTCTCTCGAAACGTTTTCGAATCATATTTTAATCAAACCAAATTTTAAGAATTAAGGTTTTTATATGGTGGTTAAAACTGCATGTTGCAGACTCCTGTGAACTGCCCCCAATAGCATTTAGGGTTTAAGAAAATATAACCTTCTAATCAGAAAAAATTATCTATTAGCAAAGCTAGTTTTCTGCATTTTCGTATTCTCGTGTTTCTGGGTTCCGAGACCGTAAGAAGCGGGAGTGAGCATGAGCGCGAGCAACACCTTGAATTTGCTGAAATTCGGCTATTTTCCCCGTTTACAACCCGCCTAAAGCGTATTTTCGCACCTGTGCCAACATTCGCGCTCTATTTGACCTAGGCCCACCTTTTCCACCCCCTTTCTGCAACATTAAAAACAACAGCTTACCTGTCTTTCCACAGCTCTCCCTTCAAAAGGGGAGCCTGGAAGGGGCCAAAGCCCAGCCGCGAGAGGGAAAGGGCATGTTGTGTCCCCAATGCCATGCCGTCGGCTAGCCGGCCCAGGAAAAAAACAACAAAAGTGCATCGGAGGGGCAGGGCCCAACAAGCCGGGGCCCGCCTATATAAGACCGGTCCGATCCGGCGAATCTCCGGTTTCTGGCGGCTAAAGCTGACTTGATCTCTTTAAGTTTTCCTAAAATACTTGATTTTGGGATCAAAAAGTTGGCTGGTTTATGGCTTTCCCATGAAAAAACTTTGTTTTTAAGATGTCTAGTATAGTTTTAGCGTCTAAGAATAGAGAAGTAATTTTTATTAAATGAGATCGGACAAAGGGGAGTTTTAGTTGTATTTATTTCTCGAACCATCCTACTTAACATGTTCTGAACTCCTTGAACCCGCTTTTTTTACCGCCGTATTAGATCTAGCTATTTTTTTTTAATAATATTCTCTTACAGCTAACAATCAACAATCATGTGGTGCTGGCATCCGACGCCCTCCACCCTCGCACCCCGATCCGCGAGGAGAACTACCATTGCTCGCGCTCGGCAAGGCAAGGTATGTAATAGGCCAATTTCAACATACAAAAAAGATGTCATAAAATCTAGAAGTCGTTATATACGCGTTTTAGATCGGTTTCGCCGTCTTCCTCATCCTTGATGCTGTCTTCCTCGCCTTTTTGATCCTCTCCGTGATCCTCGGAACCCCCGATGCCCGACTGCCTACTGTAGGTTTTAAATTTAAGGTTATTGACACTTTCAAAGTATATTTAATCGCGCTTTTCATAACTTAAAATGAATACATTTTAGGCGATGATCTTCGCCTTCTGCCTCCCGATCATGTTCCTCGGAATCATGGCCCTCATCACCCAGAGCCCATGTTCATGCAGGCGTACGGAGTGGCATACGTAAGAAAAATTCACCTTAAGCTTTTATATGGTTTTTAAGATCGTCCAACTGGTGCTCCTCACCCTCTCCATCCTCACCTACACATTCATCTACCTGTCCGACACTGAGGGGTACTGTAGAATTCCCATAAATCCATAATTTTCACGTTTTTTAGTAAGGCCACCGATTTCCCACGTGCCAACGATGACCCGCATTCACCGAAGCAGGTTCGATGTAAGTTTTTAGACCTTTGGAACCTTCAAACTTTTTAAAAACCTCCTGATTATCGATTTTCAGACACCGTCAGCATCGCCGTTGGTGCCCTGATCTTCCTGTTCCTCCGCGGATGGATCACCCTCAACTACTACAAATTCGTCAGGTAATTTTGGCTTCCCTTGCTCGTATATTAAATCTAGGGACCGCCAACTGGCCCTGGAGACCGTTGGCCACAGCCTGACCAGCCGCTCGGATGTCGAGTACCAAGAGGGAAAACTCGTCAGATAGACTACGGATACTATGACAAGTCTCTGCTTCTGTAACTAGTATTCTCTCTCTCTCTCTCTCTCTCTCTCTCTCTCTCTCTCTCTCTCTCTCTCCTCTCACCCCCAATATGTACATGGTCTACTCGATTTTCACCTTCGTTTCTCCATCCCCTTATCGCCCTTTGTTTGTAGGTTCCTTTCCTCTGTCACAGTATCGCTTCATCTTCTTTTTGAGCTTTTTATGATCTCTAACTGTTTTTGTGCAGCTATCAAAAAAACCTCCTCCAATAACCCGTTCATTGGTCTCCCTGACGCAATCTGTATGCTTCAAATCAAGTCATGGCAGCCGCCTGCTAGTTTCGAATACTGGATAAATTTTTCGCCGAAAACTTGCACAGAAGTGAACTGAACAGAACATACACAAAATCGTGAGAAATAAAAGGTTAGCCAAGTCTTTAAAAAAAATATTTATCCATTCCCACCAATTTTCCCATTATGCTTGCACTTTCCGTTAGGTGTATGCCTCGATTTTGAAGCCATCAATGATATCTGCCTCTTCCTTGAGTTCGTCTTTGAGCTAGAATAAAAAAACATATAAATAACAACTACTAAATCCTCAATTCCAAGCATTATTTACCTCCGAGACTGCGCGTTCCAGAATCGTCTGGTCCATTGCGTATGGTAGTTTCACCTTGATATGAACTGAAATCACAAAATCAGATGAGAGGGACAACGCACCCGCTGGTGGCCAACTAGCCCCTTGTGCGCAGGCTGACACAATGTAGCCGCCTGTAGAATGAAACTTCAATGGATCTATCGAGCCGGCGGCGCAAGCGGTTTCCGGGGCGTCCATCGGAACTGTACCCGCCTTGAACAGATTTGCGAAATCGATTGATGGGTCCTCGGTTAAGGTGATGTGTTCTTTGCTGAGCACTGCTTTCACCTGAAGTAGAAGATCAAGAACTAGGTAAAAATGACATTGGAATGGGCTTCCTCTAAAAGAGGGGACACCTGGCAAAAATTCAAGGTCTGGCTAGACTTCATCAGAGTTCGCCAAGCCCTGCATATAAGGCATTTTGAGGATGAAAAGGTGGAATTGCGGATCTCACCTCACCTACACTTTCGTGGGTTCTGGCCCAAATTTCAAATTTAAACTGAGTATTGGTCAAGAGTTGCCCTGGCAGCCTCAGACACAGAGGTGTCCCTTCCAAAGATAGTACCATTTGGCATACCTTACCCTTTTGAGCATCGCCCAAAAACCAAGTAAGAAAGGCTGTACCGCTTTCTCGAAATCGGCAACGGCCTGTGTATCGCTCATCACTGACTGTGCCGCGTATTTTGTCGAAGGATGGATGGAGTACAGTAGTTCGATGTTGCTGACGAGCTCTAGATACGTATTCCGAGCAGGACAAGGCTACTTACTCCCAGCTGCGGGTGCACCATTATTTTGTGAGATCGAAGAGTCGGCAGGCGGGCAACCGAAGCTAAGGCCCACTAGCATCAGGAATAAAATAACCTTCATCTCAACGATTGATACATGACAAGAGCAAATCCATCCTGCTTATATAGGCAAGCAAGCCCGTACTTTTAGCACTTTGATCGACACTTCGGCAAACATCTTCCAAGGCCCGCAGCCCAGCCCATCCTTGCTAAATGGGCCAAAAATTCGTTAACAATGGACCAGCTCAACGTCAACTCACACCAACAGGAAGGGACCGGATTTTTAATGTTATGTTCTGTAAACAAGGACCGAACGTTGGGACTAGATGAGAGGACGTCATCAGAAATCAGATGGTAAGCGGCTTTGCGCCAGACTAAATTAATTTCACTTCAAAAATTATAGGACTTGTAACCTTGTCCCCTATAATTTCACCCTATGAATGGTTATAGGGCTAAATATTTCAAGAATTAGGTGATACGGCTGTCCCTGGCGAAGTGCACGAAAGTTAAGGTCACAAGGCTTATATATTTTGAAAATTGACTATTAATGCGCGTCCCGATCAGACAACACACAATCCCAGTCCCAAAATCATAAATCGATAACTATTGGGCAGGTTCACGTGTTTGATAAGTTTGATAAAGGCTAGAGGCGTGACGCAGTTCTATAATTTGTTTAAATTTATATTTATTGTGCAACGCGTCATTTTATTAAGTAATTTCCACCATCGTTCTGCTTTTCGTTAATAATTTTGCTTTTTCTTTCATTCTCCAAGTTAATATTTCTCTACAGGGAAATATTAACTTCCACTATCTGGTTAGATATGTCTACGCTAGCAAATCTTCCCCATTTGACCCAGAGGGAACTTCGGGGGCGGGTACGCGCACTGGGGCGCATTTTGAGCAGCCTGATGGCGCCCGAGCCATTTCCCCATTCAAATGCGTTTGTTGCGGCTGCTTTGCTGCAAAAATTAGCCCTTTTCTGTTGCAAGAAACAATAATCCTTATGTTTTGTTGATTTACTTTTTACTTCTTAAAAATCTACTTTCAGGCCCTATTCACGACCTGCCGGAATGAGAAAATCAACTCGACAAGTCAAGGAAGAAGTTCCAGATACTCCAGGCTCATCGTAAGCAACTGTTATCAATTACCTTAAGTTTTCAATTTTTAGCGACAACCCCTTCGAGGTGCCGGATGAGGATTTTGATGATGAGCCTGAAACCAGCGATCCAGCTTTGTTGATGAGAAAGATGGATATGGCACTGGGTCTGAATCCGGTTAGTTTTTACTCTTTTTTGAATTTTATCACCAAATTTAGGGCCACTGGACGCCGGGAGGAGACATTCAACCGCTATTCGAACCAGATACGGTTGGTCTTTTCGCTATTGATGGTTTATCATCGGGTTTAGGATAATTCGAGCCGAGAACAAAGCCTAAATCCATCTACTTCGGCCGAGAAAAACTAGAAAAAAGGTGGTCGTTGACGCGGATTTTATGAATTGCAATGTGGGTTCTTTTGGTGTGTTTTTAACCAGAGTTTTTTTGTTGATCAGTCTTTATTAAACTTATTTTTTCAGTTTTGCGGTCGGCCGATACAGACGAATTTCGGGAAGTATAAGATTTCTCGAAGCCTCGGACTGCACGCATTTTTGCACATGAACTGGAGGCCATATCGTTGTACAGGTATGGTGATTAACGTTATAGAGTTTCTACTAATCAGATTTATTACCGAAAAACTCCAAAATTCACTTTTTAGTGTGCAACCATCAGGCCAAGAGCACGTCGGCATTTCGGAGGAAAGCCCAGACCCGGTTGCGGATCA